>VUQR01010857.1:0-33505 GCA_015108515.1 Hemichromis elongatus | reverse complement strand
TAAAAAAAAGTGTGTGTGTGTGTGTGTGTGTAATATATATATATATATATATATATATATATATATATATATATATATAGGTAAGTTATTGTGTACAATGGTTAAAAAGTTGTTTTAAATCAAAACTGTCAATTAAATAAAATTACAGATAACATTTTTTTTAAATTATAGTCATCCATCTATCTATTTTCTTTCATACAAACTCCACACAGAAAGGGTCCAGACTGAATTCAAACTCTTTGCTCTTTCTGTGAGGTGACAGTCCAAACTACAACTGAGCCACCCTCCACCTTTGACTAACACATTTTTGAACTATATCAAAGAATTCACAAGTTTACTGTTGAACACTTGTTTCATACTTGAGTAAGTTGATCTTCCAGTACTTTCTTGGGGGGTCGAACATTGGTGAAGAAAGTATGCAGTAGGTTGCCAGGTGTCTGAGAGTTGATCTGCTCCTTGCTGAGGTAAATGTCAGACACTTTAACGGGCTTGGCTGGCGTCAGGCTGAGCATTTGCTCCGAGTGGACACAGCTCTTGAAAATATCTATGAGGACATCTCGGGCTCCAGGTGCAAGCTTGTCACCTTCGAACACAAGAATTTTAATTTAGACAAAGCAAGAAAACTAAAAGCAGCAAATATGTGATTTTAGTTAAGTGACAACCTTTGATTGTCTTCTCCAAGAAGTAGTCTTCAAGGGCAGAGCTTCCCTGTGTGTCAAACAGGCTTTGGTTAACACTGGAAGCCGTGAGGATCTCCTCATTGGTCAGCTCCATTAGTTCTTCTTCACCTTCCAGGCTGGACAAGCCAATCAGGTCACTGCTGTTGAAAAGACTGGCACGAATTTTTTCCACTTTGGCTCGAGAACGCACCTAGTCAGCAAAAGGGAAATTTTCCTCACATTTTCAACACTTTCAACACAAAATCAATCAGATGGAATAATAACGTTCTGAATCAGCTCACCTCAATGACAGCATAACCCTTGATGGGTCTGGCCATGACTGCGTTGCTCTCTAATGAGGTGACTGTGTGCATAGAGCCCCCATCTGACACGGATGGCGTTTCTGCACTGTCAACAGGTTCCCCTAAGCTGCCGAGACTTCCGAGACTCCCTGTGCTACACAGGGAGGTATCTAGACTCTCCTGACTAGAAACTGTCTGTGACTCTTGGAGTCCCTGCTGAGGATATGTAACAGCAGGAGCTGCAGCCGCAGGAGTGAGAGATGGGACAGCTAAAAGATCCTGATCGACAGAGAGTTCACTGGCAGTGCGGGAGACCCCCTGAGAGGAGCTGCAGATAGAGGTCTGACTGGTAGAAGCTGAAGCGCTCACACTCATAGCTGGAGTTACACTACTGGAGCTATCGGGACTCTCAGGACCTCCGTTGTTTGTGAAGGGGCGGTCAGGTTCTGGACCCACTTTACCATCCTGAGGGCTTGCAACTCCAGTTCCGGGTTTTTTCTTAGGGTCCTCCTCCTGAAGAGGAATGAAGACTTCATCTTTAAAGAGCCCCCCATGTGCGTTGCAAGCCCTTCGGATAGCATTACGAACAACAGCCTCCTCCAGGTGCGTGGGAATACCTGAGAGCACCAGCAGGCGACTGTGAGCAGTGGGTCCAACCAGAGCCTGGCAGGCATCCGTTACTGCATCGCTGGTTACGCTTAAGCCCTGCGGGTCCTTGTTGGCAAGGTGTCGTAAGATCATCAGCAGAGTGAGGCAGCGGTGGAACCACAGCATGTCCTCAGGTTTACTACCTGCCATGTTCAGCAGGGCACTGTCACTCTCTGACAGCCTTGTACCTCCACTTCCCCGTTTACCAGACACTGCTGCCACTGCAGCTGCTGCTCTCTCACGCTTCATCTTTACCTTCTTACGCTTTGATAGGAGACTGGGGCTCTGCGGTGTCTGGCCTGGGGATGACGACGAGGATGAAGAAGAATCACTAAGGTTTGGGGCACTAGTGGAGGACAGTGCTCCCACTGAAGATCCACCAACATTGAGGGGAAGCGTCACCTCTGCTACAGCCAAACACACTTCCATCAGGGCATGAAAGTAGGTTGAGAATCGACTTTGCTCCGCACCCAGGGCCAATGCAATGCCTCCAGCTGAGGACCCCCCTGCTCCAGCCCCTCCAGCAGTCCATCCCTGAGTTTCTCGGTCATAGAGCTTTCGGAGTTCTGTCTGCAAGGCCATGAGCACTGCGAGGCAGGGGTTAAGCAGAAGCGCAATGGAGCTTGAAAGACCAGCAGGGCTCTTGCGCTGCTCCAAATGGTGGATCTTCCGCAAAAGTTCAGCTAACAAGTGAAAGATGAGTTCTTTGATGGAGGGAGCCAGATCAGTGGTCCAAAGCAAACCACCTAAGATCAATGACCAACAAAATAATCAAAACTGGAATCCTGGAAAATCTTTATGTGCCTAAATGTCTCGTGACTTGTGGATGAAGTGCCATGCCCTTTAAATACAAGGTTCATAAACTTTTTGTTATTTTTAACCAAAAGGTTATTAGAAAAGAATAATAAAGATTGAAAACTAAATATTTATAAAAGAAGCTTTTTTGAAATCTTACAATTTAGGATTTAACAGTTAAAGTCTACATTTGTGCCCGTGGTAAAAAATTGTATTTAATACTACAACTGCTATACAACAGGGATACACAAATATGGAAATGAAATACTACATGCACATTAAATGTTGTCACAGTGGATTTTCTTCCTACCAAGTAGTTCCACCACTTGTAGCAGCACAGATGAGGGCACTGTGTCTAGCTCATCCTCTGATCGTTCATTGCTCTCTCCCAGCTTCCAAGTTAGCAGCTGTTCAGCAAATGCCACAGCTAACGGAAACTCCAGTGGCAAGGAGTGCAACACCAGCACAGCACCAGGAGGGGGGGACACCCCTACAATTAAGACAAAGGACACTTCATTACATGTAATGGACACAGAGTTTATTCATAAAACAGCTGAAGCAGCTTATATAAATTCCATTTGGAATTCGATACTAACCAAGCTTGATGTGCACTTTATCAGTAGGGATCATAACAGAGGGATATTGATTGGTGGTGGGTGGGGGAGTAAGGCCTGTGTTGGTAGGTGAGGCATCCAGAGGATAACACACAGCCTCCATCAGATTCAGCTGGCCATTTCTCCGCACTTTGTGACCCAGGCCATATACCATGACTCGAGCCCAAGGGGCCTTGTACAGACTTGAACTAATGGAGTAGAAAAGATTAGGATGTCATTTTTGCTATCAACTTAATTTTGCATTTTAGTTTCTCTCCTAGGTTTTTTTTTTAATGAAAGCTGATATTTAATTAACCACCATAACTCACTCTTTACGACAGCCTAGCTGGCTTTCTTTGCAGGAAACGATCACAAATGCAGCACCTGGAAAGCTGACATCCATGCTTACTTTGGATTCTGTTACCGGGAACTCCTCAGATGTAAACTGCTCTGGTGCATTCTGTCAAAAATCACCAGAATTGTAAGAGGTGTAACAGTACGTAAGCATGCACTCTCGGATACATTTATTAAATTAATAACTGACTGACAGAACAGACCTGTAGAAAGCAGCATATCTGCTTTGTAAGCTCCAGTAAGCTTTCTTCTCCTTGATGCAAGGCACGGGTGATGGCCACTGTCAACCACTCCCGGATGGGCTGAGCGTTGCCCTGGTAAAACAGGTCTGTGGGGGAGCAACTTTGGCCCTCAAGGTTGTGCAACACTGACTGAGCTAGCAGAACAGAACTAGAACTGATAGTGCCATCTGCAGGAAGAAGAAATTTACACATTTACCACCCAATGGCATATACACAAGGTGTTTTATTATAATATCGTATAGTCAACACTCACCAGGGAGGGGTGGAGCCAGCAGCTGATTAGACAGAAGCTGCAGGTGTTCCAAGGTGATATCACGGATAGCAGGTATGTGGAAGAGACGAGTGAAAGTGTGCGGATTCTTGGGGGCAAAGATGTTCAGCAAGGCCATGCGACAGTATAATCTGGCCAGTGCACTCTCACAGCGAAGAAGTTCTCTAAAATAAAGCAAAGCCACATGAATGATTCTGTGTAGCATGCACGCATGTCATATTTATCCTCATTCGATTCATATTTTACCTATGAATCTGAATGTTGCTACTGTCTAATGAGACCAAGCCATTAGCCGCAGTACGGCGAGATCCAGCAGGTGGGCGCTCCAGCATCTCAATAGGATACCAGTACCTGACGAGCACACCCTCACTACGCAGGTATGTCTCCACCTGTACCAGCTCATTCACCTTTACAAAACAAACACATTTTGTTCATTAGCATCTTTGTTGTTAAGAGAGAAACCACTTAACGGTAAATTAGTATACTTACAGAGTCCACATCCAGCACAACACCATGCAAACCAAAAGTTTTTAACATGCCCCTGATGGCAAATTTTGGCAGTGCTGTTCCCCCTGTTGTGCTGTTGGTATTGTTGCTGTCAGGACATCGGATGACCACAGTCAAGCCTGTGTTGAAACAGCACATCATCATGACGATCATTTAAATGACATCACATTACATACATTTGATTTTTTTCCACTGAAAATTACAATAAGGCCATTGAAACCTAGTGACAGCTTTAAGCAAAATTAGTACAGATGTCTAAAGGCATTATTTTGTGTGCTTCATGAAATTATATTATTTCCTTTTATACCTTTGCGGACTTTGTCGATAGTAAACTTGTTGGCCTCATCCTTGATATCCTCAATAGTTGGGAGGTAGAGGTCTCGAGGAATGCCGCCATTCTCTTCATACAGGAATTCCACTGTCTGCCTTGCAATGTCAACCATACCTGTTGCCATAACACCAGAAACAGTGTCTCAGGTGATTTGGTGAGTCATTCATTTAATAACTTCTGACATCTATTTAATTAGGGTTGATGACAAGTATCCCATCATCAAATCACGATGCAAATTAAAGCATTTAGTATTAAAACTGCACCCGCTTGGTCTGATTTGATGATCAATTCCTTGTTCCATGAGTGAACCTAAATTATCAGTAATAAACCTTTCTATTAAGACATTATTTTGACTTTTAGATGCAATTAACCCTCCATTTAATTTCCAAAACCTCATTAAGGCTCATAAAGCTAAAGCAGCACAGGTTACGTGTTTATTGCCATGAAAATCTGTAGTGCTATGCTAAATGTTTTGGCCATGTTGTAATAAAAGTTCTTTACCAAGCTGCAGAGCTCCTTTGATTTGGTCCAGGCCCGATTTTCTCTCAGCCTCGTTACGGAACCGTCTACGAATTGTGGGGAACACTTTTGTCTCCCATGCCTTCACCAGAAGGGCATAGTGGTCCTCCTGAAGCCAAATCAAAATTCAATTATGAAATACTTAAGCTCAAAACTTTTTCCAAAACAATTTTGAGCATTGCAGACTTTTCTTACCCTTGGAACATCCTCATCATCCTCATCATCACTCTCATCATCAGCAATAGGGGGAGGATGTGGGTCAGGTCCAGAGGTGACCAGATTCTCATAGCTCAGCTCCACCTTATAAAGGCAGGACTGGTCACTGTTGTACTCTGCAAAAGCCAAATATTCAGATTGAACAAAGGTAACTAGGTTACAAGGCAAAAATACAAATCAACAAGGGAAGAAAAAGTATGGAAAAGGAATATGAAATGATGGTAAAAGGCATACGCTGCTGAGCAACTGCAACAGCTGCAATCCGACAAGGGGGTCCATGAGAACCAGAGTCCGAAGTAACACTAGCGCCTGCATCATTATCGCTGTCTGAGGCCATAGCAAAGGGCAGTGCTTCAAAATTTGCACTGATTTCTTCTGCAAGGTCTACACACAAGTCAGCAGCATTTCTGTGTGCTTGGCCTTCAGCAAATGCAAAAGGCCGGTTTCCAAAGTTGGCACGTATCTTTGAGTTCTACAAATGAATATAGAGAAAAATAATAATACTATTAATACATTTTATTTAAAAGCTCCTTTCAAAACATCCAAGGACACTGTACAGCAAATAATAAATATAAAGGAGGCCTTTTTAGCAGAAACCCACCTTCTTTTGAATGTGTACCAGGGGCCACATTCCACCAGCTACATCCTCAAGAATGGGACTGAGTCGCTGACCACAATAGGTAAAATACACTCTGCCTTTAGGGGCCTGACCAGGTGGAGGTGGAGTACCCTCAGAACGCTCCCATCCAATTCCAGCTACATCACCTGTTATTACGCAAACGGAACATCCACATGTCAGTAATGGCTTGATGTAAACAGGTCATGACACATTTTAAAACATGCTAACATAAGATACAGCTCGTGTTAGGATAAGTTGAGAATGCAAGATATGCTTGTCAATCAGCTTTTTGAAAGAGCAGCCTGGTAAGCAACATTGCATGTAAGAAGTTTACACTGAATCCATAACAGACTGCCATATGGATTTCCAAGCTGCGTAAATCAAACAAAAGAAACCATTGATTGTATATGGAGAGAAAGATATTATGGCTACTGTCTCACCAGGAAGTAGAGCCACATCCAGCCTGACACTCTTCCACTGCAGCAAACTGGAGCCATTATAATGCACTGCCCTACCATTACTGGCAAACACAGACAGAGAGGAGACAGGCACACAGAGAAGGCATGACACAAAAGAGTAAAGCAGTCAGCAATCAAGTAAGAGAAACAGAGCAGCGGAAATCAAAAGGAGTATCTCAGCTTTAATATGTAGGTCTACATACTTATGGAACAAACATGTGCCAACAGGGTTGGTCCACGCTCCATCCCTTTTCTCTGCTTCTGGGGCAAAACCAAAAGACACAATTGGCCCACTGTCCTCCTCTGAGTCTCCATAGGAGACAATTTCTATCTCCCAGTAAAAGGATGGTGCCTGCAAGGAAAAAGAAAAGTTTTAACTATGGACATATTAATCACTGATATTTGGTCAAACAAACTGAACTGGCAAATACTACAGCAGGAGTACATTCCTTCTCCTGATGTGCCCACCTGAACTGGTACAGGAGAAGTTGCGTAGATGAAAGTGCCTCTAGGAAGCCCTCCTCCAGCACTTGGATCAGCCAAGAAGGTGACAGAGGTCAGACGGGATGAAAACATGCAGGCACGGACTGGAGGGAAAACTCTGGATGGACACCAAGTGATCTCCTTGGGCTGTCAAGACAGCAGATCAAAGGTGATGAGATAGAGGGAGCCCAAAACTACTCAGCCAAACACATCAAGATGTCTAAACATTTTTGAGCACATAAGAAGTAGAAATACAATCAGTTAACTAAAACAAGTTCAACAGATTTCAACACTTTGAAGACTATAACTGTTCTCTATGTTAAACAAGAAGCTGTTTCAAGAGAGGCAGTGTTTTATGTATGTATTTTAGTAGGCCATACTTGACGTCTGTCCGTCTGCAGTGGTGGAGGTGGTGGACGAGCACAGTCCCGATACAGCATTCTTACTCTCTCGCATTGAGCTTCAACCATGCCAAGGCGCTCTCCTGCACAAGATGACAGAAATGTGTCAGACATACTGCTAAACTGCTATGGTGCTGAGAAATACCAGCTGGTGACATATCTGGATATGCTCACCAGGGCTGCACTCCTGGGCAACCAGGTTGAGAACCTCAACAGCAGCCGGACACTGCTGAATGAACTCTTCACAGAAAGAGCTATCCTCTAGAAGTTGGGCCATCACCAGACATGCCCTGAAAAAAACAAAACAAAAAAACAACAACAACATCAAATCGTATCACATAATGATGCTTCAGTCTTAAAGGGTTTACATTTTGAATATATGAGGGTTTCCCCGTTATAACATTAGTATGAGACTCAGACTAGTAAGGTTCAAAAGTAGATTCCAAATACAAAACCAAAGAAATTTTGAGAGTTTACCTGCATTACTGTTTACTCACCTAGTTCTGATTTCAGCCAGCAAGCGCACTGCAGCCATGACTGGGCTGGAACCATCACCAGTAGCTGGTAGAGAAGTGTGAATAGAGAGACTGCCCTCCTGTGGCAGAAGCATAGACTGCACAGCTTGTACCACCTTCTCTGTGATTGACAGCTTATAGAGAGGAAGAGCCTGTTGTGGGGAGACCCAAAAATGACATTCAGGTTGCCATCTCCCATAACAAGAACTGCATATTACCTGATGTTGGAATTTTTACCTCAGATCTGGGAGTGCAGAGGCGTGATATTGGTACTGTCAGGATATCTGAAGCTTTGCAAGCCTTCCTGTACTCGCAAGAGGGAAACTTCACAGTAGCAATGCCCTCCTGCTCATTTATAGACATAACTATGCCCACACTCCCCAGCACTCCTTTACCTACCACCTGCAGAGCAAAGGAATCACGATAAACATACCTGTAGTTAATTTTTTCAGTGGTTTCAATGGATGCTGTCACACCATCTTGATAAATATATACACTAATAATAATATGCGGTATCTTTGATATATGAACTAACCTGAACCTCAGAACCAATCTTGATAGTTTCTTTAAAGCCTCCAAGAGCACAGAGTGCAGCAACAGCCTGCCTGCCAATGGCCTGCAGTTTAGCCAGTTTTCTGCCACTGCTGCTGCCGTTCTCTAGAATACTCTCAGCATACTTGCCCAGCTGAGGGATAAACATTAGTGCCCGGGAGAGAACCTGCAAAACAGCCATGAGAAACACTATCAGCAAACAATATCAAATATAATCATTGATATGGAGGTAAGAAACATGATAATGCTTTACTTTTTCAGCAGTGCTTGTCCAGATCTGAGCAGTGTTGGACTCTGGCGCAGTGAGCAGACTATGAAGCAGGGCTATGACCTCTGCAGCCATGCTGTTGGCGACATGGCCACTGATAAATGGGCGTACCGGGTCTGACCTAGTCAAGGTAGATTTTAAGGAGAAATGTTACAACCAAAATCAGAATTTGTATCTGCTACATACACCAACAACATGGCAGTATCCACTACTTGTAAATATGGCTGTGATTACTAAAATGTTTACTTTTATATAAAATGTCTAAATCAAAGAAACAGCACCTGGCCAAGTCGGCATTCCTGTCTCTACAAACAGCAGTCTGAGCAGTTTTCTTCTTGTCACCAGCAGTAATGCCCCCAGCAGTCTCTTGGGCTAAAGTCTCCACAGGTGGACCAACGCTCACTATCAGTCCAGACTGTGCCCACTTGTTGGCTTTCCTCAGGGCAGCAGATGCTTCTTCTGTAATCACCTCACAGCATCCACTCTAAGTAACATTTAAAACAGGATAAAGATGGCAGTTACAAACAAAAAACAAAAAACAGACACTTTATGGTTCTGGTTAAGGTATATTTAAGTTACCTTTGTCATGTCTCTGTCCATCTTTACAACTTTTTCCATGTTTGCTCCAGTGCCCAGTCGAAAGGGACGCCCCTCAGAGCTGCTACATTTTGCAACGAGTGGAGAAATACTTAAGTCAGAAACACCCAGAGCAAGCTTGAAAATGTAAACCCAAAACAAAGATATGAGGTAAAAATCATACCTAAGAAGTGGTTGTAGAACCTCATGAGATGACTGGTCTTCTCGCTTGTGGATAAAAATCGAAAGCTTGCCATCAACTGCCTCTCCCTCCTCCCCAACATCATCAGACTTGAGAGCTCCTTTGGAACTGGCACGAGAGAGACTTGTGTCTGGCTCAGAGGAGCTGGGTGAGAGAAGAGTCTGACAGCCTGGCAAATAGAACATAGGAATAGGAAGGAGAACACAATTTTAAAACCAGACAGTATAGTTGCTTTGCCATTTTTGCCTTTATTCTGATGGTGGACAGCATTTAGAGGTTCTAGGTAAGAGAGACAAACCTGGTACTACATAGTCTGCCAACTTGGCTAGCAGCAAGGCAGCAATGCGCGAGGCTGGATCATTGGCATCTTGTTGCTCAGCATCTAGCGTGTTAATAGAGTAGCTCCACGAGGGCAGAGCCACATTACCGCAGTCCTCAACACTCATGAGCGGCAGGGCAGCACGACACAGCTGCAGGATGATAAGTACTAGCTTTGGTGAGGGTCTCTGGTCGAGCAGAAGAGACAAGAGCTTGGAGACACAAGCTGGTTGGCTCAGGATAGCTTTCCCTATGTGGCTCCTAGAACATAAAGGGGACACACACTTTATGAATTAGTGGTGTTGCGATATAGAAATACAGGCGATTATTAACAAAAAAAACAAAAACTTGATAAAACCATGCACAATCCAGGGCCAATATAGCTATAGAGCCTGTCTCAATACCTGTTTTTTTTCATGCCTCTCCTCTCTTTCAGTAACAACTACAATTCAGCCTCAGCTTATCTAAGGTAAGGTGACCATTATTACCAGCATTTATATTTCTACTGCTCTAGGTACTTCTCTCACACACTTGGAGACTTCATTTGATAAACAAAACCACCAAGTGAACCAGAGTCTCTCCCTCTCTCTTTCTCAAACACTCACACGCTCTTGTTCTTACAGTATGCTGTAGTGTGAAGAACTGCAGGGAGGCTCACTGTTGAGGACTTAATTCTTGGTATAATTGCTGATTTATTATCAACTCTTTCTGTGGCTTCTCTCTGCACCACGAGTTACCGCTAGCTGTTCCATTAGAGTGCACTACTCAGTCGTTGGCTTCGAGTCCCAGGTGTGTCTGGAATTGCAGGTGGCTTAATAAATCACTGCAGTGTGGTGCTCTAATATAGCAATGCGATATTTAGAGTTCTGTGTATCAGTAATATTTATTCACTATGCTTTTGTCCCTAAGAAAAAATAAATTACATTTTAATATCCTCAATATATATTATGAGTTTTATTACATTTATTACAAGCTTTATCTCATTTTATGCCCCAGTTATAATCACCATGATCCTGCTGATGCCTGTGCCAAAAATCTTGATCCACCAAAGGCTACGATAAGTAAACTTAAGGATGAGTTTTTCACAATTTTTCTAGACATCATTGTTTCTCATCATTTCTTTTAGCTAATACATTATGACAGCGACACCCACAAACACACAGATAAATTATACATAAAATAAACTTTACCTGGAAAGATCATTGAGCAGACTGAGCACATCCTGTAAAGCATCATTGCCAGCTGCCTGATTCCCACAGCATTCTGTGGCTCTCGCCAGGTGATTGGTCAGCAGGCTGGATACCTGCCTTGCCAGACCTGAATGAACTGCATCTGTAGATCCACCTTTGAAGAGAAAAAGCAAGGACTGTTAATCTATCATCACAACAATCTTAATATTTCATCTCACAGAATGAAAAATAACCTTTTAGGAATTTGATCAAAGTATTTATGAAGTTTTCATACCTTCCACCTTCTCCCACTCAATACATCGATTGGCCAGCACCTGAAAGGCTGCCCAAGCCATGGTGGCCACCTTCTGTTTTTTGGTCTGCTTTTCATTTGAACTGCATTCCCTCTGCCCACTTAAGCTGCATAGACTATCCATAAGCTGAACCAGCCCACTCCGAACGAGGCACTGCTCCTCACTCCTATGATAACACAAGTCAAAAATTAGGGAAATTTATCAAGGTCCTAGTACTACAGGAATATTAAACGAGATAAGTTAAAATGGTTTTGCTTGCCTGGTGTAAGGGATTGTGCAAAGCAAGCCAATACTGTTGGCACAAGCAATTGGGTAGCGTGCACATAGTGACACTACAGACGTCATGGTCTCCCCAAATGCCTCCTGCACCTGCTCTACCATTCCCCCACAGGTCAGCTCCTCAATCCTGCACAGATGACACACAAACAAAAAGTAAACAAACCACAATTCAAAATTTTGTTTATAGTTTAGCCTACAGCTCACAATCATAACTACAGTAAGTATTTCGACAGTGTGTGCATATTCATAGTACACTCAAATTTACATTTGCTGTTCCTCCTCTAGTCTTACCTCGGTCCACCTTGCAGTACCATAGTGACAGGTCCTACTAGGTGGGTGACTCCACCAACTCTAACAGCAGCAGTTAGCAACTCCCTCATATGAACAAGCGCCTGCTTTCGTGTGCTGCCTCGCCGCCAACGTGTCTGTGCAGCAGACAGGAAACTACTGCTTGAGACCTACAGACAAAAAAAAAAAAAGCTATAAATTACCTTAACACAAATCGGAATTCATCCATTTATTTGAATGGATCTACACCAAAAAAATAAATAAAAATTGAACCACTGGTATGAGATAAAAACCTACAGCCTGATCAGGTGTAGTCCCAATAAAGGCAAAGAGTTGTCCCAGAAGCACGCTGTATGTTGGCTTGTCCCGACTGTCCTCTATGGCCAAAGACTGCAACAAGGTAAATGAGCTGCTGCGATGACTAGTAGGGTGGTGTCGCCTTCTGAAGATAAAAGCAAAAGCAAATACAGTCAAACACTCCTTATTTCTATAAGTTACTTGCATTCTTTTATCTTACACAGACAGAAGAGTACCTTTGAGGCGCATGTGTAAACTCTAAGTCTTGGTTAGCAATCATCTCCAAGTCAGAAGGTGCAGACATGCTACGCAAGAAGACTGGCTGCTTCACCATGGGGATCACCGTCTTGGCATCAGACACAGACTGAGAGGCTGAGAAAAAAAAAAAGAAAAAAGAACTGGGTGAAAATCAAACTTTAACAGATACTGACATCTAATTACACAGAAACAGATACCTATAAAAACTTTTTCCTGTGGAGAAACTTCCCAAGTCTGAGTTACATAACAGTAGCCGTAGCTTAATATTTTCAGAAGTGTAGAGGATTCTAATCACAGGTCCCAGATAGTTGCCAGTGAGGTGTGTAACCACATGTTATTACTGCATTATACTTCATAAACACTGAGGGATGACTTATTCAATTTCAGTATCAGTATGTACTAATGTTCAAAGGGTAATCAAAAGCCATCACACTGGGTATGAACCAGAGGCAACCAGACTGTGCTTAGGTTGTATGAAGAGCTCTGAAGAGGTAATGCATGTAAGGCAACACTCACGCATAAAAATCTTTTTTGATAACATGCTCTACTCAAATAGCCTGAAAGTGTCTTTGTATAACAGTATAATCCAAAGTTATACTTTCATTGATGTGCCTTGGGAACAACAAAAATGGAAGAAGAAAGGAAGAAAGAAATCTTTAATTTCAGTCCTGCTAACCAACAAAGCATCACTTGGAATAAGGTCTATAACCAAACATGGCAGACAAACAGATGCACGTTTACCTGGGCCTGGTGTGCCAGCAGGTGTGCTGGTTAGGCTTCTGCAATGTGGAGCGATGGTGACATGGAGCAGTAGCTCAGTGCGGTTCATTAGACTTTTCACCAGAGTTTTAGTTTTAGCAAGAGGGCTGCTACTTCTGATGTGCTTACTGTTCACCTCCTGAAAAAACTTCTCCCTGTTATTGCAAATAAATGCTGTTAGAGAATGAACTGACCTGGAAAAATGTAAATGAGCTACATAATAAATTACTTGCCTCAAAGCAAGGACAACATTTTCCAAATCACTAAAATCCAGTGGGACCTCCTTCAGTGAGCAGAGTAATTCCAATTCCTTCATTTTGTTCTGGTGAGATTAAAAAACAAAACAAAAAACCAACAGAAAAAAAAAACAGGGAGAGAGAGAGAGAAAACCAAAAAGATGTAAAAAGACCAGACTTTAATAACTGACATCTTATCATTGGTTGATTACAGAAATTTGTGTATCTGTGACAGTGTACCTCAAAGAAGTGGTAGTCATGAAAAAATGGTGTGTTGTTCTCCAGTTTTCCTTGTTGGGCCTCCTCTACCTCATTCTGCCATTTCTGTTCCAATTCTGCTACACTCTGAAAGCAACACAGGAAATGATTAGACACAAAATTAGTCTGCCACGCTTTGGTGTCTTAAGGTCCATTTACTTATTTATTTGTAGGTACTCTTTAACATTAACTTTATTTTAACTTAAACACTAAATTAAACCGTTTAAATAAAGAATTCTTAACTTCTAATTAAATATCATAAAAAAAAACAAAATACAACATTTTCTTTAATTTGTTGCAAGCATAATCAATCGATAAAATACTTTTTTCAAAAAACTTCGATGGTCAGCATAAACTCACCTGTAGCTGCCGCTCCATAGCATTAACCTTCTTAAAGGTCTCAGCCATGATCTTACAGAGCAGGTCATATTCCTCTGTGTGATCCTCGCGGTACTGGTAGTTGACGAGTGACTGAAGCGCATCCACCAGGCTTAGATGTTTAATCACGCAAGATACTATTACTTCTTCCATAACATCTGGTCTGATTACCTCCCTTACAAAAAACAAAGAACAAGTTAAAAAATGATTGTGAAGTGAAATAGCATGAACAAAAATCTTGATATTAATATCAACTCCGTTGTGACTCTTGACTCTTCAGAGTAAATAAAAACCAGAAACCCTAAATTTGTAGGGTGTTTGTCTCAACCATTTGGGGAGACTGACGTTATCCATGTACAGTATATAGAGTCTATGCTCTGTCAGACTGAAAGAATAAAGCTCTTACTTTATGCTTGGGCGGAATTGTGGTCGAGCCCTTCCGGACACTTCTCGTAGCCTAGACATGATCCCTGGAGGAAGGCGAATTCGGGGCAAGTCAAAGTAGGTCCCTGGCATAAGGCCTGGAGGTGGGATGAGTACATCAGCTGGGTAAGTGAACTCCCGATCCTCCTCAATAGTGAGTGGCAGAGGTGAAGGACTGGGCGTGAGGGCAGGAGAGATGGCACCATTTGCTTCCACCTGCCACTGACACCTAGAGGGAAAAAAAGAATTTGTCATTTTGACTGCTAGCAGCTCAGCTGTGACTGAACTACATACCAAAGAAGAATATGTAGTAATCCTTACATGTGGGATATCACATTTAGTTGCTATTAATGGGACACGTTTATTTTAGCTACGCTACCTTTGCAGCAGCTTTGAACAGAGCAAATCGTGGCAGGCCTCCTCCTCTTTTGTCACCTCTGGCCCGTTATAGAGAATGCGGAGCATTGAGCAGGCCAGCACTGACAGACCCAGGGCAAGGTCTGCCAGAAAGGGGAGACCTCCAGAGACATCTTCTGAGGACTCCTGTAAAAAACAAAAAAATACCATACAGGATCTTCAGACTTCTTCAAAAGGTTTTTTAAAAAATCAGATGTGTATGTTGACAATATTTACATTCTTTGACTTGTTACCTGAGCTCTGACAGTGCAGGAGAACCCCCACATGGCTTTATCAGGGGTATTATGTTCACGTCCACTCCTCATCTCAAAAGAAAATGTCACTGTGTCTCCTTCAACCTAAAGCAGGACACAGAACAAAATATAACTGCTCAAACTGTCTATGAACATCCATGAACGAATAATTCATACATGCTTTTATTACCTTCACGAGGTCTTTGGGCCATCCTGTCCCTAGGACACTGCGACTGCCATAACCCAGAGTGTTTCCTCCGTACTCTGCTACTTTGCGGCTATTGGTGTTGGGACCGGCATAGATAACCAACTATAATATTGGAGAATATATTTGTTAAAAAAAAGAAAGGACACAATGCTATTCTTCAGAAACTGAACAAAAGATGTCTAAAGGTGAAGTATGATTGTGTCTCCAGCTCATACACAGGAGAAGTCATTACCTTGTCATAATCATACTGTGATGAACAGCGAGAATCAAAGCGAAGGTACAAGCAGCGGGCTCCTGGGATGTGTACGGTCTCTTTGAATTTGTAATTGTCCCTTACAGGATGCACGGTCTCTACCGTTTTCCCAGCAGCCCATGGAGCAGGGATCTTCAGTCCTGTCAGGAAGCCGGGCTCTTCACGCTCATCAAGAATTCTAGGATACAAATAAGAGTAATTTTAAAAACTGAGCTTATGACACAGCCAGTGCCATGAAGAAGACAATGTCTTCAAAATGCTTTATTATGCAGAAACACACTCACATAGATAATGAACTACCTTAATTCTTACGGTAAAATCTAGAAAACTCACTTATCATCAGCAGTGCATGTCTTTGCTCCCTGGCCCAGAGAGCCACCAACAGGCAGAGACTCTTCGGTAAAAAGTGGAGACTGAGTCTTTAGTAACAAGGCAGTCTGAAGAACAGAGTGGAAATAAGCAATTTTATAACAGCTGTTTTTTTCTACCCAAGGAAATGCACAGTCTCCTTGACCGACAAAACTCTGACCTGGCTGGTATAGAGCACCAACTGCACCAACTGAGGCATGAGGGCGTCAGCGAGGATGAGGGTCTGCAGGTTTGGGTGCATCAGAGAGGTGAGCAACACCGGCAGCAGGTGCCCAAGCATAGTGGCCTTGGTAATCTGTTCCAAGCCTTTCAACCTTAACAAAAAGAAGCGGGGGAAAAAAGTGAAAATACAGTTTCACTGTAAGCAGAAAAAAAAAAAGATGAGAAGAGGAAAGTCTGCCACTGTGATTCTAAGAACCTGCTTCAATAAATATCATCTCCTCCACTGTTTCAGCGTTAATAAGGTTTAGTTAAATCTTCTTTTATGGTGATATAGTACACGAGACCCAACAAAGAGAGTGTTATGTCTAGTTTAATTTCTGACAGGTACATTCTGGACTTACAGTGATACAGATTGGCTTCAAATGTCCTCAAGCAATAATCCAACATAAGTGGTAAGAAGATTTTACAGAAATCAAGCAAAAGTATTTAAAAGTTCACCTGGTTTCTCTGTCAGCTATGTCGCTGTTAATCAGAGCGGTGGTGACCTGCTGCAGGGTTTCCAATACTTCATCACATCCCACCAGGATTTTGGTTGCTAAGGACAGGATGCTGCTTTGCAGCTCCTGAGGATGACACAAAGTAGGCCCACACTTACGTAACACTGCTTCCAAGATTTTCAGTAATTACATTCATGCAATATGTAACTATTAACATACACTCCATGCCAACAGATTAAAAACAAACTCTAGATTCTTCTGTTTTATTGCTGTCATCAGTAACCTTGATTATGAACACAGCTTTATTCAACATTCAACAAAATAATAAATGATATATATAAAAAAAAAACTGCACTGGGCACAAACTCTCAACATTACCCTTAAAGAACTTCAAAAGCCATTGCTTCATTTGGTGTGTTGTTCTCTCACTGACAGACACACAGACTCCACGTTCACAAAGGTAGGGGTATTTAAAGGGGATGTTTACCTGTACCTTCATTGTTTCCCCTTGTAGGGAACTGTCACTGTCATCACCATCATCTGGACGAATAAGAATGGTATTACTGAGGAGGTGGTTCTGAACAGCCATGAGGTAGCGCAGACTTGGTGAGACCACCTAGAGAGAAGGGAAACCATCTTAAATTGTATGAACGCAATTTTCCAAGCCATGGTGCTCTTAGTCTGCATTGATGCCATTTAAGTGCTGCTGAATTGATATTCATACTGGCACAGTGGATAGCAGCTTCTGGAAGTCATCTCGGGAGACGGTCTGACATTTGGTGATGAGGAGGCAGGATTCTCGGACTACAGTCTTGAGGATACAATGCAGCAGCTCATCATTCAATCTGTAAAAGAAGACAGATTTTCACAACTTCAAACAAATACAGATCTAAAGAGAAAAGATAGTATTGTTGTCGCAAGGCTGCCACTTGCCTGTAGTGGTCATCTTCTTCACTTCCAAATCTATTCTTCTGCAACTGTTCTGCCAGATTTGTAAGGATGACATCCCGAAGTTGAGACAATCCACTGTTTCTTTCACCTGAGTATTACAGGTATAAAAAACCCACACCATGTGAGACATAATCACAATAAAATGCAGGAATTGTCACTTAAATTAAAGCCTGAGCTGCCAATCACCTTCGGTTAGAACCAGTTTCAGTAGTTTGTTGAGTTCAGCCTCGCCCTGATACAAAATATTGAGGCCTGAGCTACAGGGAAAGGTAAAAAAGGTTCATTTAAATGAAATCATGATCACATAGCCAACCATTACTTCTGTGTTTGACAGTAATTCTAACTTACCTAATGGCCAAGCAGACCTCTCTCTGAATTTCTGCTCCTATCTGGTCCACTGGAGCCATGAGCAGCTGCCACAGGAGGAGTCCTGCGCGGCGCACACTCTCCCTATTCTGCTCTGACTGAGGATTGAAAAACCTAAAAACTACCTGTAAATGACAGAATAAACACACAAGAACGTTAGAATCACACAGAAAGCTAAAGGTTTGTCGGCAAAATTCAGCTGTACCCAAAAATCACCTGAAACACAACTAAGATACAGCGGATGATGCAGGTGTCACCATTGACCATGGCCTTTTCCATAATGTCACAGATGCTGCTGAAGTGACGGGCCTCAATGGGGTGTTGTTTTCCCAGTAAGGCCCCCAAGGGCAAACTGTTGCTGCTGGCTGCCAGCAAGTTGAGCTGGTGGATACACATAGCACCTACATGATGAAGCAGCTGGTTGATCACATCGCCAGTGGCCACAGTCTCCTCTGTTAAAGGACAAATTATGCAGATCTGTCACTTTTATGATTTAATCTCATAAGACAAACAATTTATGGTTACAACACCTACCTTTGGGTTCTTTAATGACATGGCTGACACCGAGTCTATGGCACACATGATGAAAGGCTTGATTCCCAGGGTTGCACCACTGATCTATATAATCACTGGAGCAGGTCCAGATCAAGTTGTTCAGTGCATCATAACACGCTCCTGTAAAGAATGCAGAAGTAAATGTTAGTTATATAGTGTGTGACTATTTGCCCCACATATGTACAAGTACAATGTGGAAAGGTTTTTGCTCACCTAGCCCTGCCACCTGGGCTCCCCTGCCTAAAGAACTGCCAGGAGCATCAATGAGGTCTGCGCGACTGCTGAACTGACCATCAGCCAAGTTAAAGACCAGACTGGAGGCCAAAACTGAACAAAAAAAGTAACAGCTATAGTTAATAAACTCACAAATCACATCATGATACAAAGCAGTGGTGGATGGGGCATTCCCACAATTCTCATAGACTAATAAATAACCCATAAAGACGTTACTATTTTTAATGCAGTGTATTCACAAGCAATTAGCCACTATAATGAATGATTTATAATACTTATTTGGCACATCGCCTTTTATCAGATTTATATAGAACATCTACAGACAGCTACTGAACATGAAAAAAGAAGAAAACATTTGGCTTAGTGTCCAACTTTCCAAAACTAAAACTAAAATAAATAAAAAGCAACAAAAAAAAACAAGTGACAGAAACCAACATAATCAGGATTTAGCAGTGTGCCTCTGTGCATGTGTTTGCGTGTGCTTACTTTTAAGTGAGGAGAGGCTGCTGGTACCTCCAAATAAGGAGCGTGTGGCAGAGCTCCCAGATACACCAGGAGGTGAAACCAGCATTACTAGATAGGTGCCACAAACATACATCGGGGTCCTTCTCAGAGTCTTTAGAGGGAGTCCACAGCTAGTATTAACCGCTACAAAAGGATTTAACAAAATATTTTAAAAATCACAATCAAAATGAATCACAGCACATATGAATTTTGGGTATTTATAGTTTCTCTACCATTACCAGACTGCTCCTCTTTGACAGTGTTGGTGATTGCAGAGCCTGTGAGAGCAGCCAATGTGGCAGAATGGGAGGCCCGGAAGCGTGACATTCGACTTAAGAGAAGTTCATTCAAGCACTTGGAGGACTCGCCTTCTTTACGAGTAAGGATAACCCTCTCCTGCAAGATGTCTGCAACACACAACCCCGTCTGTGTCTGCACCATGTATAGGAGAGAGAAGACATCAAAGATTAAATGAAGACACAGATGAAAGAAATACTGCTGAGACTAGACTGCAGAGCACGAGATACTCACCGACAGGTGAAAGACATCCATGAAGACAGAGTGGCCTTTCTGTGTTTTCTCATTGAGGCTGGCTGGGGACCAGACCCAGTATAGATAGGTTCCATCTGAGCAGAGGTGCAGTGTGGTCATGCTGCTGCCCACGGGGAAGTGATGGGCTGGCATGGGCACAATCTGGCACACCTAAAGATGAAAGAGTGACAATTAGCCTTAAGTACTGACTATAATTGAATTTTGAAATACCAAATTAAACAGTATCCTTCTATATTCTTTGTACCTGCACTAAGTAAAAAAAAACATTCTCCCATTAAGAACTTCATGATCTATTGAGATTATACATCCCATCTACAGAATAAGTCCACTTACATTTTAGAATGGAGTAATAAAAGTAGACAGTACCTGGAGGGTGAATGGGTCAATGACCTGGCACAGCTGATGTGGCTTAGCATCAAAGGATGAGGGACGGTGGAGGAGGCGGCCGCTGCTGAACACCACCCAGCCAGGCTCCAACTCTTCATTTCGACAATACACAAATCCCCTACACAAACACACAGAATTGATTCCTCTGGTCTGCATTTGGAGTTAATTCCCAGTCATACTAAAGATGTTCTTGCACCCAAGCAGCTCACTAGAACATTTTGTTGGTTTATTGTTTAATTTGTTACTCAACTGTGAGTTTTTGTCTGGACCACAATTAATGTGTGGTAATTTGTAGTTACTACAAATTAAATCAAATCTTACAATTAATCAGAATCCAGAAATGTACGCGTTCCTCGTATAAAAATTGACAGTCTGCCTTCCTTCTTTTTACGCAGTCACTTTGCCTTGTTGACCTTAATGAGACTAGACTTTGACAGGTTATTGACAGCATACTGTCTAACTGGTGGGAAGCTACTTGTCATACTGAGTGTTGCTGTGAATAGCCCCAGTAAGAAGAGAAAACGTGAGAAAGCATGGGTTGATCAACGTCAGTACCGATTCCCATCAGGACACAAGCGGCTAACTTCAACTGTCTATTTTGCAAGGCTCTATTTAAAGCATCTGTGTTTTAAAGGCACCATTTCTGAGACTGATTAAAAGAAACACAAATAAAAAAAAATAAAGGAAATCAAAGATACTTAAAGCATGCAGTTAGCAGCACCCTAGCCTAAATCTGATGCATGTTACTTCTTTCATACAAGCTGTTTTGCAAACAATAACTAGAATACAACAGTTACATTGCAGTTGAAATCCAAATATCTGTTTTGTGAGGTCACAGTGTGCTTTGACCTTCAGAAGCTGGCTGACCATAAATACATGTATAACCTCATAACGCCTCTGAAAAAAAATTCTGGGCTCTATAAGCTCTAAAAACCACATCTGAGGATCTAGCTTTCTGCAAAGTATGCACTTTGCTACCATCTCATTAAATTAAAATAAATAAACCTAATAAATCAATAACACGAGAGAATGTAACAATATACTACAGAAAATTTTTTAAATGTCTAGAAAATAATGCCTTTCAGCGCTTAAGTATTTTTAGTGCTATTTTTCCTTCATTCTTTCTTCCCTCTGTTCTGTGAATGCTGAAGATAGAGGAACGTAGGCTGGAAGTAGTGTCACATTACCTCAGTGTCCCATGTAAACCAGAGCCAAGCTTGCTGAGTCCTCTCCCAGAGGAGTTAGTGGTATATAGATATAGCCCATCTGTGGCTAGACAGCGTCCCAGGTCAGTGTCTGCAAAACACAGGCACCAATGGAATTCAGTAGGAGGTAAATGTCACAAATGTCAAAGACAGCTGAATAACCTGTAGGGCCAGGGATCAACAAAGGAGTGGAGAAAACCAGGCAAGAGAATTAGGATGCAAAATAAAGTGGACCACTTCTACACTTTAAACACTTTTGCAAATTTAGAAATTGTGATGACTTCAGAGATCTGATAAAAAAAAAAAAAACATTGGACTCAAAATGGACAGATCAATTTCGTTTGAAAAATAAACACTCAGATTTGTTTTATGGCTTAATAAAAATAGATGTACAGTATGCCCTGTTCAGCTTCCATCACACGTCAGATAGTCATCTGTGAGACAGAGAGACATCACTTTGCTTCCTCTCTTTTATCCAAATAAGATCTTTAGTTTCAACTCAAGTCAAAATGTTTTCACTATATGTGACATCGAATGAAACCCCAAAAGGAACAATGGTCTTTCCATGCTTGATAATTGCTTGTATTTCAGATGCATTTCAAACAACTTCAGTGAATAAATAAAACAGGACGAAAGTATTATGATGGCAAGTGAGACAAGGAACATCTTTCCCACAACTTACATTCCAGAGAACTAAAAACTTTCAACCACTGCTGTGTTTTATTGCTATCTTTTCATTTAGAGTTTTGCAAAAACTTTTTCTGAAATTGTTTTCTACCTTTACTCTCTGCTCCTCCAGCAGAATTATCCGGTGTGGGCAGCATGTCCTCAAAACCCCAGGACACACAGTGTTTTCCCCCCAAGAGGCAGGATGGAGACCCTGGGCCTCCTTCCAGGAGCAAAAGTCTTGAACAGGACGAATAAAATGGAGTTACATGTTAGGGAAGTTATTAGGCATTGTTTTTCAGTTAAATCAAAACATTTTCCCTCACCTGTACAGTACATCTGACACAGGGAGGTGGCCCAGATCAGTTTGTTTCTGCAGCAGGTGAACTGTGTGGATGAAGGTCTTCAGGGATCCCCTAGAAATGAGTTTGGCAGATTACTCAACAGAGCTCAACGCAAAACACAAGTGAAAGCTCATTTTTTAATCATTCCTGGAGCTGCAAGAGGAATAATAACTTGGCATGAATTATGGGCAGGATCTGATGTAAATTTAAACAATTTAAAAGAGATTACGCCACACTGAACAATCTTCTTAAGTTTTACAGTTTTTTTCAGTAAAGAATGAATTAACTATGGACCACATTCAGGGGTGTGTGTATTTTAATTCTAAAAACAGTCTATTAAGTCAACTAAAACCCAATGCTTGTACCATAAAAAGGGTTAAGCTATGAAATTTTGACTCATATATTTATACAAACATTTAACAGTGCTACTGGGAGTATTACAACCAACAGCTAAGACAGACATGTTTGTTTGAGAGACAACACCAGTACAAGCCTCATTAAAGTGAACCCCGCGGTGCCATACTATACAAACATCTAAACAGCTGATATCAAAGTCCTGTGCACTCCATTTGCTTACATAGCCCTCCTACACAGAGAATTTACTAACCAACTCCAGATGAGGTGGAGGGGGGTGTTAAAGCTGATAGCCCTTTAATCAGCTTCCACTGCTGGCTGAAAAAGCATCAGGGCTAGATAGTTCCCCACAACAAAGAGCTCTCTGCCTCAACAGAGGCTGAACAAAGAGTGGAGAGTTCTGGTTTTGACAAGTCAAGATCAGCTTTCACCAACAGAAGCTTGAGTTCAGGCACCAATACAAAAACTAAACAAACAAGGATATTCTGCTCATCTCTGCATAAAAACTAAAAAACAAACAAACCAGATACAAGATTAACAACTTCAGATATCTTTTTGTTTGCTTGCTTGTGTTCTTTGCACGCAAGAATACATGAATATAGAAATATATGACAAGTTGAAAGGGTAAAGGTAACGGTGCACATGTACAAGCATTATTTGGGTTCACCTGTCCCCTCATAGTTAAAGTCACTTTAAATCATAATAAAGTTGTTCTGAGTTATCACATTTAGCCCATGATAGAATATTTCTGTGTTTTTATGTGTGTTGAGGTTATCATTCTTTTCTAAGAAAAAAGTGCCTCCACATTATTAGGGCACAAAGCATCACTGAAAAAAAGTATGTAAATTATATAAGTCAGAAGTATCACCAGATCTCAATTCAAATGAACACCGGTGGGAGATTATGAACCAGAATGTCAGACAGAGCTCAACATTATCCAATCAAAACAACAAACAAGGTAAAGTCTTGATATATTCTCAAAGAATTCTAGAGAACTAAAAAGGCACAATGAAGCCTTTCTGACATCATCTGATGGCCAAACAGCTTCATTAAGCTGTTTCCCTAAAAGTTTCTAAACAATACCTGTTGCAAGTACATGTAAAACTATGCATTAAAATGTCTTTTGCATTTTATCTCCCTTGTACAAACTCTGGAGTTTACAGAAACCAATGTGGACAAGTGTGAGAATAGTACAGGTAAAACCCTGGTAAATTCAAAGCCGATCATCCTATGTCCTGCTTTCTGCATGCTCTTCTCAGGCAGAACCCTCACCTAAACCAAATGTCAGTATTCAGAAAGCAGCTGCCACGAATTATCTCCTACACACAAGGTTCCCCTGTGCTGCTTAATAAAGTTAATAACATTGACTGACAGTGATAGAAACGACAGCACTACTATCATACATCAACAGAGTGTAGTTCTGGCTACAAGTTCAGCACCGCGTTAACATTGTGCTACATGGAGCCAAAAAGTATTTTCCATATCCATAAGCTTAAAATCATAACACAATCTCAACTATTCTTTATCTTACATTGCAAATATCAAAGCAAGATTACCATAGGGTGTTGGGTGGTTCTTAAATAAAAAAAGTTAATCACTTGACGTTATTGCCTAATAACAAAAATTACCACTTAAGAAGAGTATTTCTTTCTTCTAAATGACTTATTTTCACAGCTTTTGCATTTCAGTGAGATCTTGTATGTAATCATTCAGTAAATACTATTAGTACAGCACACTGTCTACAAGAACAAAAAGAATGATCCTAAGGAAGGAGGAGCAGATGGTCTCACCTAGCACAGGCAAGTGCCACAAGTGCTGCAGCAGCGTTTTCTCTCTGTCTGTGCGTTTGTAGGATCTGCGGCTGAGTCTGTCCATGCACTGGGCCTGACTCCTGGGCACCATCTTCTAGCCAGGAGCATAGCAGTCCCTCCAGGCCATTGAGGCAGTCAGCGGGCTCTTTGCTAAGGCTCAGCGGCTGGCAGTCCCGGAGGCAAGCTAGCAGTACCTCTGCTGTGACGCCACAGAGGGCCGGGTCACTGCGAGTTTGGGACTGTAAAAGGGGAAAGACCAGCAACAGGCCTACACGGGAAGTGAAGGGCGCCTGCTCGGGTTGCTGGAGCAGACCTTGTCTTTTGAGCAAGGCTAAGGTCTCCTCATCAGCCCCTCCAGTCCCTTCTCGCTCCTGCTGCTCCTCCAGGGCCAGCTGCCGCTGCGCCCCCCACAGGCCACGCAGGGCATTGAGACGGTACTCCAGCAGACGGGCATATGCATTGCTCTGATTACCACAGACAGCACGCAGACGCTCAGCAAGCTCTACTGGGTTCTTGGTCTCAAATGTTAGAATCTGTAGGGCAGAGGTAGTGGGGGAAAGGAAAAAAAAATCAGATATTAAACAGTTCACATTTTTCTTGAGCATTTTAGAAAACAATAAACTATATTATTTAGAGATGTTTCCTGGTAATGGCTGCCTACAAACAAATGAAATTTTCCTCATCCGTGGAAATATTTAATCAGAATACAGAAAGGATGCTATGGAAGAAGAGAGGAGAGCAGCGAGGAATTTTATTCTTACTGATATAAATTGAAACACAGCTGTGCTTTACACACCAATGGCACCCAAAATTTACTGGCGAAATACTAAGAAATATTTGTAAAAACAGCAAGACGTTAAAATCTTTTTCAATTTGGCATCTTCATAAAAAACAATAAGAAAAATCGTGTTCTGATGTAAAACACCGCCATTCAAAAGTGGGGTATATACATGACTTATACAATACATTTGGTTTATGAAGATCTGATCATAAAGCATTTCCATAGTTAGCTATGAATCATTTCCACAGTAGCAGCTCTTGTCTTTCCAGCTCTTTGGACTATGCAGTAATGGTCAGAGATAGCAAAGCACATATCCTATCACAAGTGAAACAATGTGCCTCATGTGCACTTAGGCAGCATTTCAAATATTGATTACACATGAATCATGGACTAGAAAAAAATCCATTATAGCATTTAGCAGGCACAATTTGTATTGATTCAATTTCAGAAACGCTGCTTATGTTACAGTAACACCCCATAGCTGGATGCTGGGCCTTCTCCACCTTGCTCTGCAAAAACTGCTGCAAGCAGATAAAAATAGTCAGCATCACAACACCTACGATAACAGCACTGAATGACCGAGTCGGGCTTAAAACTGGACACAGGCCTCAAATGTGGAGGATCTGAATGTTACCAAGAATAAAAAAAACAAACAAATAAACTGAGAGCCTAATAATGACGCAAGAATGTCTTATTTTATGTTTTAGTACCATTTAGTGGGACTGCCCACAATAAATACCAAGTTCGCATTACTACACATGGCTTATCTATTTTGGCTTTGCTTGTTAAAACATATGTTTTAGCATTTTATGTTAAGGATGAATAACACAATACATCATGTAACCATAATCTTAATCAAATATAAGTGATCTTAATTCATAATTAATATGGAAGTTGAAGAATTTATTACCATAAAATGTCCAACATCATAAGAAACCCTGCTGTAGGTCACTATGATTGGTTCTTTTACAGTAAAGTTTTTTTTCGAAGCTTTACTGAGTCCTCAGTTTAACCATTCTACTCTTGTAAACATATTCCTAACTAGAATCCTGAGAACTCACTAGCAAAGAAAGACTCTGGAGCTGTTGTGTTTCTGACACCAGCACCTCTAGTGTTAAATGTGTGTAGAATTATGCTAATGAACTACTTCTTCCACTGTACAGGGACTATTCTGTATTTGAAAAGTTTTGGTGCCTATCAAGGCAGCTCTGGCCTTTTACCAAAGAAACTTGGCAGGACTATAACTTAAAAAAAGTTATTTCTAAGTGAGGTTTAATTTACAGAAGCTTAAAATACTATCTTATCTAGTGCGCAAAAATTATAGAAAACTTAACAGACTTTTGTTAAGGTAATGTTAAAGTTACACAGCTAATCTTGCTCACTTGTGTAATCATCCAACAACCAGGTGGTCAAGGATAAACTGGTAACGCAGCTATTTGGAACATATTTTGAACTAACAGAAAACATAAAAGCTACATGTACGAATTGATGAGTTTGATCTGGTGGCCTTAAGCCAATAGAAACATTTAATTAAGCTATTGGTATTATAGAAGCATGCTTCCCTCATATTAGACAAGCCCGTCGTTTCTATAAATAAACATGCACAAAAACAAACCTGTTTTGTGGTTGTTAGTACGTGAATACGGATTATAACATCATAAAAACGAATCTTCAGTTTATTACTGTTATATAGTCATATTTTTAGAGATAGATAGATAGATAGATAGATAGATAGATAGATAGATAGATGTAAGACTGATATTGTGTAAGAATAGTGCATATTGCAATAATAAATATGTACACTACTAATCTAAGAAAAACAGCTGCATGAAGGTATAACACAGAAAAATGCTTTAAAGCATCTGTAAGTGAAAGTCGTGAAATGCAGCTGACTGCAAATATTAACTTTTGTAAAGGTTAAGTTCAGCACACAATTAATTTCTTAACTATTCCCACATTGTTATGAAGTTTGCTTGATTAAAGCAAGTAACCATCACTGTCTGTAAGTCTATTACTCATCAACAGGCAACTCCGAGCACAAATTAAACAGCAGCTCATGAAAATGTGACACGGTCTGATGGATCCTGCTAGATTCAAAACAAGGCACAGGAGGGAAATATCGAGTATGTAAATATGCGGTGTTAGCTCGTTGTTTCGATCAGCATCACTGTAAAGGTTCTTGTCATCTAACAACATCGATTCTTCCTGTTATGGGGTGGGAATTTCAAAATAAATGTCTTTAAAAAAAAGCTTAAACGTTTGGTAAACATTATTGAACATAGATTCTACAACAGAAGCAAATGAAATTTGATCAAATTACAACGACAGGATAATTGTTATATGAAAAAAAAACATGTTAATATGTTAAGAAATAAACGTAGTACTATTTAAAATCCAGAACCAGACATTAAAAGCTTATTTTGTGCTTAGAGAACAAGATTCAGAGCAGTGATGGGAACTGTTTTTTCCCTACGTTTGAAAATGATCATAAAAACACTTCTCAATGAAAGAGTAGTTATGTCACCTTTACTTATAATAAATCGGTTTACTGTGCACTAAACAAGCCAACATCCAGTCAGGAAAAATAAATGCCAATATCAAACATGCATATGTTTAACTGGAAAAAAAAGTAGGAGTTGTGTAGCTTGATACCTAAGGCACACCTCTAATTGACATATTAACTCAACACCGAGTACAGTATTAAGTACCAAATTACTATTACTTCCACTTTAATATACTAGAAGAAAAATAACATGCAATATTAGAGATTTTAAAACTGAAAGTTGCCATGTTTGTTATAGGTCTAGGTTATTTTGAAGGAAGGGGCAGGAAATGAGTTGACCAGGCTCTCGGTTACCTTGGTGGTAAATTTAGCAGGACAGAAAACTTGCAAACGTCTGCGCTACCGTTATCACGAAGGGTGTGTTGCAGGTGACAGTCAAAACTAATTCTTAACATTAAATAAACAAAAAGACACACTGATCTCAACGATATAAACAAATGCTCCTGTGTACAGCTCTTTATGTCTCTGTGTGTGTGTGTGTGTATCTGTGTGAGAGAGAGACTGAGCAGGAAAAAAAGAGCGATGGCTTTTACCCACCTCTTGCTCGGTGTCCCCCTGCTCCGATACTCCAATTTCACTGGGCAGTTCGGCCAGATCTGTGACCCGAATGAGACCGTCGTGAAGAAAAATGGTCTCCTCCTTCACCGAAAGCCACTGGGACGAATCCACAGCCCCGGAGCCCATCGCTCTCTCCTCCGACAGCGTAGCCAAAGGGGTCGAACATTAAAAATTCAGTGACAGAATGACAGAAACGCCCTAGCTAGCCTGATAGCGACTCACAATAACATAATAGCCGTTAGCGCCGCGGTCTTATCTGATGGTAGTGTTTGACAAGGGAGACAAGCTAACTTGACGAGTGTCAGTCAACGGGCAAGCTGTAGTGGCAGGTGCTCTTTACATTACATGGGTGCTCTGGTCATGCTAACAGCGGCTGCTAGCTGTCTGGCTCAGTTAGCTGAAGCGGAGCTAACTTACCGAACGGTATCGTTATAGCGTTACCGAGCAGAGTGGGCGTGACAGCCGTGCTAAATCCGTTATTGCGTCGCACCGTCTAAACGACAGTCTTTTCAAGACGCAAAGTGAACCTGTAATACTCTCAATTCACAGCTACAACCCGACTGCAAGCAGCTCTGCTAACGGCCCGGTGTCTGTCAGTGCCTGGAGAAGATAATGAGAGTCACCAAGCTGTCAGTGCGACGCCATGTTTCCAAGGCCAACTAACGGCTCCCAGAATGCACCGCGTGCCAGAATAAAAGCTGTCAAAAGTCATTTATTTTAATATCTAAAACCAAATCATATCACAGCTGTGATATGACAAATGCATATTTATTATATAATTTAAAGAGCTTTAAAAAACTCAATTTATCATTATTATTATTATTATTATTATTATTATTATTATTATTATTAGTGCCATTTGCCTCTATCACACCCGAAGCCTAACATCCTCCTCTGTCACACTAATCTTTCGAATGTGCTCTTTCACTAAATCCATAAACTTTCTCGGTGGTCTTACTGTTTTCCTCATGCCTGGCTGCTCTTATACAATACACTTAGTCCAATATAGCTGCTAGCCCTCCTATGCACATGTCCAAACTATCTCAGATTTGACTCTTTTGTCTCCAGACTTCTCAATCCGAGCTGTCCCTCTAAGGCATTCTTAACATTTCAGCTCAGACTCCTTTCTTTTTGTCTGTGCCATACCTCATAGCAGGTCTCACTGCCACCTTGTAAACCTTTCCCCATTTACTCTTGCTGCTATCCTTTTGTCACAAACCACCCCTGACAATCACCAGCTTCACTGTTACACCTGACTCCATCTCATTCACACACGTATTCTGTCTTGCTTCTACTGACTTTCCTCCTCTTCTTTCCAGTGCATACTTTATCTCTCTAGGCTTCCGTGCACCTGCTTCTTACTCTCAGTACAGATCACAGTGCAGTCTGTGAATATCAGAGTCCATAAACACTTCTGCCTTTCATCAAAAAACGTTTTTAATCAAATTTTAGTAAGTGGCAAATCTATCTGGGTTTTAAGAAAAAAAATTGCAGAAATAATAAAATATGTCATTAATTGACAGCCCTAAATTCTTCTTTAACTACTACTGCAGTTTAGCTGGGGAAAAAAAAAATTATATTTGAATTTGTTTAAACAACATAGTCATAGTACTCATGACTTCAGTTTTGCTAATAAAAATATAACTGAATGGTTTATTGATTTCCATTGGAGGCTCCCTACCCCTCCAGTCTATGCATCATGTCTGACTAAAGAAGAGCAAGTGGCTTGAATATTCAAGCACTTAAAATTTTGATTTACAGCTGTTGCGGATAGGCAAATTAACTGTTGTTCTTTCTAAGGAAGTTGTGAAGTTTTAATGTAGACATGACAATAATTAAATTGTTTAATTCTTCCTTTAGTGACTCAATGCTTTTCAATGATTCGCCGGTTTTGTAGCTTTAATCTTACTTTTTATTCTTGTTTTTTTCCCCTCAGTGAGTCATACAATATTCAGTGTAGATGACAGAGTGAATTAAAAATCGATTAAAAATCAAACAGAAACAATAAAACGATTTAATTATGTTTTCAATCCACAATCCAATCATTTGCAAGTTCACATGCAAATGCTAACTTACATTTATAAGAATGTAATTACATTTATAAGGCCATACTTCTTAAACATGCTGCAATTTTCCACCATCGGAGAGAAAGCAAAGCCTGCATAAAATGTAAAGCTCATAACATTTAATGTTACTGCACATAGCAGCTTATTCTACAGTCATCTGAACCGTGCCATAATATCAGCTCTGCTTTCTAGCCTCAGGCATCGCTTATAAAGGCGAACAGGAATCCCTCTTTTTCTGTCACTGCCTGAAATTTGCACCCCAGCAGAGTCTTTTTCCTCTATCTTCTTAAGCGCTTGATGTAGGTCAGAGGCTTTAGTGAAGGCTCTAGAACAGCTAAGGGGGGAAAAAAAGACATAAAAATATCAGCAAAAGAACTCAGCACAGTAATCTGTTACAGGCAAACTGAGTGAACATATTAGACAAGGGGCTGGTACTGCTTGAACCAAAAAGTGTTAGAGATTAATGCAAATAAGCATATCGGAGCTTAAAACCTTTTTTTGCCGTGGCATTTTTCCTCCTTTGGCAGTGTAAAGCAATGCTGAGAGACGAAATCCAGCATGAGAGAGTGCAGAATACTGGTTTGCTTGAGGCTTTCAATCTGAACAGCCAAGCTGTAAAATTGACAAAAAGGACAAGTGACAAGTTAATTCTTGTATGTGAGGCAATAAGATCACTTGTAGGAAACCAGTTAGACATACAGTAGATTAAGAAAAGTTTTAGAAAGGGAAAAATATAATTTATATTTCTCCAGAAATATGGGTAAAAAAAGATAACGCTGAGGAAAAATACTGTAGTCCTACCATATGTACACTGTTGTAATTACAATGTGACCATCACACATGCAGCAAAGTCCATAATCAAATATAAACTTATCAAATATCAGGTTAAAACCATGAATGTATGCACCCTATGCCTTTTTCTAGCAAGAAACGACATACCTCTATCCAGGCATGCTTTTACTGTATTGACAATGTGTTTGGGATTATCGTCATAATGACAAAGGAAACCATTACCAAAGCTTTCCAGATAGTACTGCATGGCGGATCATCATCTGAAAGTTCATGATTTCATGAGTTATGATAAGAAAAATGGCTTCTTGGCAGCAACCCTTCCACTCAGGCTACTTCCGATAAGGCTTTGGTTAACGGTAGACGGTAGCTGAAGGGTCAGATGAATAATCCTTTGTCAGCTCTTTGCTAGATTTTTTTTTCTATAGCTTAAGGACACGACTTTCAGACTCTTTAATCTGCTGTAGATTTTTAGTTAGATTTTAGTTGCGTTGTGTTATTTTAAGCCTGATATTTCTTCTTTTGTCCTCTACTGGTTCCAACACAGTGACCGCCGTGCAGAAATATGTCGAGTTTTTGGCTAATAGTGCTTTGGTAATCACCTTGTTGATGCAAAAATGCCTTTTTTTTCTCCTGCTAAACTGTGTCATCTTTGATGGTTTCATTGATAGAAATGGGAAAAATGTTTTTTCACAAATGACTTAAAGTTACCATTTAAAATTGGTTCTTTGCTAAGTGTTCTGTTATGTGTGGTCACAACACTGGTTCGTCACTTGAGTTAGGTGCTTCTATATGCTTGAATGATTCACAGATCAGTGATAGGTGGCTTAACAAACCAAAAACATTTCTCTGAGAATGGCCAGGTACAAGGACCGCTACTGAAAATGAGTGAAAAAGCAGCCAGTGGGTATAAAACGAAATGAATATTATTGGAACCCCCTTCAGAAAATCTATCGCTCAAGACCATTTAAGAGAAATTAAAAGAAAGTTTGATTCCTTGGCACACAAAAAGAAATAAGGAGTGTTCCACACTAGGTATTTTCGGCTGTTTGCACATTATGTCACCCACATTTTGCCTGCAGCTGGAATTGAAGCATAATCTTTTCGTTTCTAAATAAACAAATACTTGGTATTAAAAAATGTGCATCTTACAGTGTGCTGCCCCTCCTGCCATCACAGAAAATGTGGGCTATGACGGAGACAGATTCACAGCTATTTCCAGTAGTGCAACAACAATACAGTACTTATTTTGGATGGTTTCCTTTTTTACCAAACATTACAGTTCCACTAGTCTTTAATGATGCAGCTGCTAGAGTCACCAGATTATCGGGGTGATTTCGGTTGAACTAATTCAAAAGCTTTGTGAGGCTCATATTTCCTTAACCTCATTTGACTATGTCATAAAGCTGTTTCCAGGGATAAGATTACTGGTGTATTAAATAAAACAATCGCGAATGAGCTGTGAAGCTAGGATTACTTTTTAATGTGTTGACATTGTATAAATTTTTCATGATTATTTATCTATCACGGTCATAAACAGTAGCAGAACAGTGGCCAATCTTATTAACGGGCAATTTGGTTAAACTCAGTACCTCCTTAAATTTCATGCCTTTATCACCTCCTGCTCCCGCCTGGACCACTCTAATGCTGTCATGGCCCGTCTGCCCATTTGAGCCATGTTCAGAACTCACACATCACCCCCACCCTCCACTGGCTCCCAGTCAAGTCCTACAGATCCTAGAAGAAATCCTACTCCTCACCTACACCCTATACACTTTGTGTGTACAGTAACCTTCGGTTTCTTGAAAGGTGCAATATAAATATGATTTATAATAATAATGATTTAATCATTAGTAAATCTTTATTAATGATTCTCTTCTATCTTCTTTTCTTCTCTCACCCCAACCGGTCACAGCAGATGGCCCCGCCCCTCCCTGAGCCTGGTTCTGCTGGAGGTTTCTTCCTGTTAAAAGGGAGTTTTTGTACCCCCTATGCTTGCTCATAGGGGGTCATATGATTGTTGGGTTTTCGCTGTATGTACTATTGTACAATATAAAGCGCCTTGAGGCGACTGTTGTTGTGATCTGGCACTATATAAATAAAATTGAATTGAATTTACTGATGACAACAAAGACGTTTTAAAAAGCAATTGCACAATTCCCTCTCACTAGTGTTTGGATTTATGTTGTGGA
>VUQR01010856.1:53613-65883 GCA_015108515.1 Hemichromis elongatus | reverse complement strand
CTTCCGTTGTTGCTCCGGATCCTGAGTAGCTTTTAAGAATATAGAGTCCAAAACTTTCCCCGCCAATCATTACTCGTCTCTTAGTGCCACTAATTATGCAAGCATGACCTCAGCCTGTCATACAAACCACTCCCCCTTTTTTGGACACACTCCTATATACCCCCCTCCACTGGCTGGGTGCCACTCCCTTTGTGCTGGGTGGCCACCACAGCAGATGATCGATGTGACAGATCGGGCCCCGGCAGCGGCTGGGAGCCCCAGCATAGCTGATGGGTTATTCATTACAGCAGGCTTCAAATGTCCTTTAAGGACCCTTAAATGCCACACAGCAAAGCTGCGTTCAACACAAACAACCTTTATTGTGATGGATGTGACAGCATGAGCCCACGAGGACCTACAGGTATCCACCCTGCTGCTGGCTGTGCAACAGGATCACAGACTTTTACCTGAATCTCTTACACAAAGGTGGAGGTAATATATTTAAATGACACAGCGAGCTGTGCATTTAAACCAGCGTTGATACCATTAGCAGCTTGTGCTTGGATTTGAAGTTCTTCTCTTTTTTCTTGGGGAGACTGATGAGTGTCAGGGGTTGTTAATACTGTCGTCTGCTTCAAGGAAAACACCAGTTAATATTTTACAGAGAAAAGCTTGCTCCACAGAGGTGACAGGGTCACTGCCTTGGCCTTATGTGCTTTTAGACACCCGTCAGTTAAGTGTGAGTCTGCACAACGTGGCTCAGATCAAAGCCATTTCTATGCTTTGCACAGTTTCAAATGGAACAACTAAATGACGATAGTGTTGTAGAAGAATCCATCCCATCAAGGCACCGAGGCTGGTGACTGATAAAGTCTGCTTTATAAAGACTGGCTGATGTGAGCCATTTCTCAGTCATCACTTTCACACAGGAAGTAGTATAGAGATCCACCTGGACCTGGCTGTTCATCAATCAACGACTGTCTACATGGGAGTAAAATCGAGGAGTGTTAGCCTGCCATGGAGTGAATACTTTACTGCATAATGTGTAATCCAACCAAAACCTGATGAACCTAATGAAACACCTGACCTGTAGCTGTGAGGAGGGGGGTTTGGGAATCACTGTGGAGAAACCATTATAGTTAGGCTGCTCATACTCTGCTTCATCAGCGCCTGCGCACCTTGTGATCCCTGAGGGACCAATGGCATGAAGACATTTTAAGGCGTGAGTCCGAGAACACAGTTGCAGAGTGAATCAGCAAAACGGCTCTAAAGTTCAGTCTCATCAGCAGCTACAGGACATGTCTGATGGAAGTGGTTGCTGAGAAATAACTAAATATATAAGTGTTGCCTCACTCTTTCCAGCCAGCACTATAAATAATTGTGTTCACTGTGTTCAAAGACATGAAAAACACAGCTCCTGTGTGTTACTGGTTTAGTTAAATAGTGTTTGTCTGGTGCTTAGATGAAGCACAGACCACATTTTCAGTAATCGAGTCATAAATTCTGGATGTTCACAAACCTTTTACTTAAAACTGTATTCAAAGCTGCTTCTCCACAGTCCACAGACATGTAAACACCTACTGTGAAGAACCAAGGGGCATACATGCACCAAAATTATTCCCTAAAAAAAGTTCACACACTCAGCTGTACTAGCACAGCCAGAACGCTTTAAAGGAAACAGTCATCCATGTATTTGCCTGTATGGTGCTTCAGGCAACAGCAGACTTCAGGCAATAAGTACGTGTAACTTTATCTGAGAGAAGGTTGAGCCTGAATTATATTAGTCTCCTTAGCAGACATTTCTTACATACAGCAAGGTTTCCTCTAGCTGTCTGTTTAGGCTGCCGTTGCTCCTGTGAGGGAGCTCAAACTGCTTCAGCTCTTCCCTCAGTATAAAAGTAGCAGTGACAGTACAAAGGTCCTGTGTGGGCTGGCAGGCTAAAGAGGAGTGATTACAGCTGAGTGGACTTTGGCCTCGGGGTTAGCAGGAGATGGATAAGGGCCAGAAAATAGTGACAAACAAGGCTTCTGCTGAGAGAGGGAAAAAACTGCTGGAGATTCAAGACAGTTTATCAGGAACCTAAAAAAAAAAGTGCCGATAATTCATCCCTTTAATTAACTTTCCCATTCTATAAAAGAATGAATTATCAGCTTTAAAAAAGCATTTCGTTCACATGCATTCACCGTTAAAATCATCTCTTTCATGTGTAAATGCAGCAAATCACCACAGCGCTTTGTTTTTGAAGATACGCACTCTCCTTCTGTTTACATCCATCTCTCCTCTAATTTTTCTGTGCAGCTCATGAAAGAGGAGAGCTTAGTTCCTCTTAGTCCTTTCTGCATTTCCTAACAAGGCACTGTGTGTGTGTGCGTGCTTGTGTGTGTGTCTCATGTGTCTTGTTTTGTTAGCGTGTACACTACTGAATGGCCCAGCATCGCGCACGTCGTTTTACTGCCGTGGATACAGCTGGATGTCAATCTCAGGAATTCTATTACGCTCCACTGTCCTTTTGAAAAATCCTTAACAAGGAAATCTTTGGGCCTATTTCACATGCCATTACACACATGACAACATAATGGGGGGGAAAGGGCATTGCTTTCACTCATTTACCAGAAATAAAAGGTCTTGGATAAAAAAAAACGATGTCCTAGCACAAATAAGCATATAAATATGTGTGTTTAAGCTAGAAAGTTGCAGGAAGACATCAGATGAATCCCAGCTTTGTGTGACACTATTCGAGCTCCTGTACCGTCTCATTTTTTGTGACCTGTCATCTGGGACTTGGGCAAATGATATTCGAGTCATTAGTATTCTAATATCATTCTGATGCCATTTGGAAGGACTCCAGGGCCCAAACTGATCTTGCTTCACTCCTTGTACACATGTCACAGCAAGGATGAGTTCATGTATATACACATCTCACATTTACACGCAGCAGAACCAGCAGTCATTTCATATGTTCAGACCACTAATGTGAACGAGAGACCGATGAATGACAACAACACAAAAGGTGAAAGGTCAAATGTTCCTCCTTTGACTGCTGCGGGGAACCGCACATGGAAACGCAACCGCACACACTCTCCATCCCTCATCCAGTAGAGGGTAGATGAAAGAGGCTGTAGCTGCGGTTGGAGGATGGGAGAGAAGGAGGACGGGGATGGGTGGATGCTGGGAGAGTGAGAGGGGGTGTATAGAGCGTGGGCAACAGACAGACAACAAAAGACCAGCACTGCCCCAAAGTTCAAAAGAGCCCTTTCAACAGAGTATCTACCAGAGCGAGCGTACATACAGCGTGCATACGCCAAACAAACAGGAAGCCACTGAAACTGTATTTTCACACACTTTGAGCTTTGTGAATTTCAGACAGCAGTGTAGCATCCTCCGAGTGTGTGTGTAGATTTATGAAAAGCTGCCGTAAAATGATTTTTCTCTGACGGACAATCAAAGTCAGACCCAGTGGCCACACTTTCAACTACATCTCAACAACTCACACCAAGAGACAAAACAAACATCCTCACAGTTTCCTCCTCCTCACCATTTGTTGTCTGAGGAAAGGACTTCAAAGTATTTTTTAAACAGATAATTGGCTCATTCCTTCTGATATCACCGTAGGCCTTCTGGTTTGCTTTACGGCCCAAAGTTTGGATAAATATAATAATTGCCGTGAAATTTTAGCTTTATATACAAAATACTTGTTTTTATTTATATATATAATTAATTTTAAAACGGCCCATCTAATCACCTCCAGTATGTTTTTTTTTGTTAAGCACATTTTGAAACCCGAGAATCACTTGAACATAAATATCTAGAAAAAAAAAAACTACTTGTAAATGTGAATGCAAACAAAGTGGGTCTTGATTTTGAAAAACGTGCATATATTTAAATATCTAAATGAAGTGGAAAGTCCAGAATTTTGTTCTGTTTGGGTCCGTGCGTGTTTCTGTGGCACAGCTTTATTTTCTCAATCACACAAAATTTTCAGTTTTCATAATTTTTTATTATGAAAACTGTCACGTTTATAATAATATTCTACATGGTGCCATGTAATCATGAAACTGCCACTAGTTTTATTTTGCAATGTGATTTTTTCAGCCCACACTGGTAGATTTTTTTTCTGTATATTTGTCCCAAACTCCAAAACATGCTTCAGTGAAATGTTCAGGCTTTTATGTTGAAACGTGGCCTGAGATTTCAAGAGATGAAAAAAGCCATTAAAGGATGGCCTTTGGTATAGATATTAAAAAAACAAAATGTTTCACATGTGAAGCTACAGTTTCACAGCAATCATTATATCTAAATATTTATATAAATTTTAACCATAAAATTTTCAAGCAAATTAGAGACCGAGCAGAAAAAAAACACTATTTGAAATAAAATACTATGGGCCTTTTATGTATGTTTTTGTTGATTTATTACAAATAAAATATATGATAACATATCAACTGATTAGCAACAAATAAAACAAACAGATAAAACTAGTAACAGACCTTCGGACGCATTTACTGGAAATCTGCTGAGTCAAACAGTGTGAGCTCTGCAGGTGGCATCAGCTTTGTGGTCTTAGCCACACCCAGTTCCCCGTGGAGAACAACCATCTCCAGTGTACATTTTCCAGTTCATTTAATCTGCACGAGCAACATCTGCTTCTGTGGGTCGATGCATACATACAGAGGAAAAGACCAAATCTTAGCCTAATTCACTAGGTGCTTGATTTATTTCCTCTTTTCTCTTCAAAGATCAGAGTTTTAAACACAGAATAATATTCAGTTTTCCTGTGTTAGAAACAAGTTGTGGTTCAGTTTGTTTCTGGTTCAGAAGGCGGCAGTGCTGCACAGATAACAAAGAGGAGGTGGTCAGGATTTCAGACCAGGATTCAAGCCTGAGCTCTCCGAGGAAACATTTTAGGACCTGTGACCACTAATCATGAAAAGCCTGAGCCAAACTCCGCTGCAGCGCTCTGTTGGTGTGACGGTGTCAGCCCCTGAGAGTCTGTCTCTTAGAAACGGAGCAAAAACAAGTTCTCAGAAAATGCACAGACGTGCACGATCAGGCAGCTTTAACCAAAGCAATGCAAACGGAATTATGGAAAATATGAAAGTGCAGCTGATATTAAAGAGCAAAGGATGACTGAGCTAAATAAATTAGAAGGAATTCGTTTCTAAAACAAATATTTAAATATATTAAAAGAATTTGTGTGTGACTCAAGAGAACTGAAACAATCTGTACAATGACGGAAGCATTTTTTAATTTTCATACAGAGAAATTAATAAAGTGCACAGTTTTTATTACAAGTGATATAAACCATTTAAAAAAATGAAAAGGCCATAGCCCTTATTTTTATTAAATGTGATGGCAAATGTAAATATAGACACAACAGAGTGCTGGAAAACTAAATGAATAGACAATGAAGTACTTTTAGCCATTACACTGACCTCTGTAAATATTTAAATCCCTGTATTGCAGTATTGCAAGTACTTTATATGAAATTGCTAATCTTTCTATTCAACTCAGTTCTACAAAAACCACACGTAACAGGCACAAATGAGAGGATCAGAGGCATGCAGAACTACAACAATGCAGGATGGACTGCTGCAGAGCATCAGTCCTGAAAGCGTCAGGCTGGGAGCTTTTCAGCTCGCTATGTTTAATCTACAAAAACACTTTGGTTGGACGGAATTTACATAATTGTAGCACTTATCACGCCATCGCTGAGAAAGTAAGCGGTACCCCACCCAGTGAAAGAGCAGTTGTCAAGGCAACTGAGGCAAGGGTTCAACGAGAGCATGTCACCGGCCTTGAGAGACAATCAGGGAGGGAGTGGCTGAGGTAGCTGAGGCGATGTCAAAACGGCGAGCTGGCGAGAGAAGTCATCGAGTTTCTTTCGTTGAGCTCCACACTGCAGTCCAGGTATGTCTGCTCACATCGATGGTTGTCAGTCCTTAAGCTGCTATGAGGTACTCGCCTCCTCCGATAAAGCAGGTTAACGCACACTGTAATGGGGCCACTTAACTACAGTCCAGCTGTAGAGAACCATCTGCATCTGTCTGCTAACGCTCCACTGACCACTGAGCACATTAAGTTTAATGAGTTAATTTACTTTGTGTGTTCACACATAAATAGCTGCAGCGCACTCGCATAAATCTGTCTGTCGCCTGCTTTTATTCTGAAACGTCTACCTCTCTGCCCTTTCCTCTTGCCCTTGGACCTTTCTCTCAGTGAAGGACATGTTTACAAAGAATAGTTTAAGGTTTGCATGTGTGTCAACTACCTTAGTATTTCTATAAATATGTATGTGTGCACATCCACTTCTTATTAGTGACTTTAAGATGAATCAGAAAACTTTTGGAAAGGCAGCGACGTGAAGCCGAGTTCCCAGAGACACATAATAAAAGCCACTGACTACCATCTAGGCTGCACACAAATAAACACTGACTACAGAGAAGCACCACACAGAAATACACAAACAGACCACAAGTGTGCAGGAGAAGGTGCAGTGCTCCGTTTGTCCAGCAGGAGAAACACATTAGTAGGTGGTCTGCTAGACGGAGAGGCTGGAGCTCAGGCAGAGCGTGCAGCGCTAGAGAAGCGAAGAGCCGATCAGGGACCGTGCCTCCTTTTCTGATTTCGTGGCCAAATAGACGATTTTATACATCGTGGATTTAAAAACCTAAAGAAATGACTTTTTTTTTTTAAAGATAATTTGTGGATTTCAGGACTTTTCTTGTACCCTGTCTTTGCCTGTGTGTGTCTGGCTTTAATTAATCAACTTGCTCGCCTGGCATCCACTTCCTTGTATATTCTTGCGTTACATGCACTATATTTATTATTGGCTTCTCATCAACTCTGCCTATTTATTAGTTATATTTATAATTTTTCTCGTATGTATTAAAACTCTTTACTCTGATCCAAGTCTGTTCCCCCATATATGTAAGAATCACTTCAGCCCAGCACCACCCTAATCATCTTTCTTCTATCCAGCAGCTCCACACTCTCTTTACCCAGGTTGTCCAACTCCCGAGTTCCCTACACCTTTTAAGCTTGCCGCTCTTCCCACAGCAAAGTCATCCCAAAATTCAACAGTCCCAGGAATCATGTCCTGGAGCACATGAATGTCATAGCAAAATTCTTCTAGACTAAAATGATGGATCACAGATATCATTATTGTTACAAGAATTATAGAAACTAGCTCACTGCTTCATTGTACATTTTATTCAGTTGGATGGGTCGGTGAAATGACAAACGCACGCAGTAAATAAAAGGCTGAGAACAAGCACGATTAAGAGATGTCATGATACAAATAATGATAGCGATCCATTACACAGATAAAGAAATCCCAGCAGAATCAACAGACTGACAAATTCCTCTGCAGAACATTTATGCTGTCCGTCACTTTGCCAAGGCCACTAACACACTGAGGGATGGCTGTATCCAGGCAACTGGGCGGCAAGCATCAGCAGTCTGTATCTAACCACCATCAACCAATCACGAGCATCAATTTCCACCTTAGCCAATCATGACTGATGTCGAGCAGCTGCTGTGAAAGAGCCAATATCATAGCCAACCTGCTCAGTCTACGCCCAAAATGTATAGGTAGCTCTACGAGTTTACAACACAACCAGCACAATGCATCTACCCAGACGAACTGAAGGGCTGTCAAATAATATATTAATACTCAGTTATACAGTAAAACTCTGGACCAATCACTAACCTATGCCTTTTATGATTTGTTTATATGAGCCCCCAGTACAACCTCCATTTAAAAACACACAGCTTCTCTGCAATTCAATTATTTCTGTTTCAATGTCCGGTACAGAAATGGTTTCTGCATCAAAGTATCCAGAAAGCTTTCAAAACCAACCCACTGTTACAAAAAAAGTGTGACTGACGCTGACAGAACAGAATATATTCACATATACAACAAAATGAGATTTCCACTCAGTTTTGTGTAATGCTGTGACCCTCACAAACCCACACGGGAGGTGACAAAAACCCCAAAACAATTCTTGTAGACTATATTATTATTGAGGATGGGCACGGGTCAGATTTGCTGCTGACAGAAGCCCCTCTGCAAAGGCCGACAATGGTTTTATGTGGTGTCGGTGAAATAGCGTTTATCTCACAGATTTCCGTCCTCACCTCACACACACCGACTCACTCTGACAGACATAAGTTCGGGCGAAGCAATCTGTTAGCCTAAATGTGGCTGACAGTTTCTGTGATGTCTGCTTCGCTCTTTTTGTTTGATCTTCCAGGTACACAGGAAGCAGAGCCTACAGGGACACCTCGTCTGCTCAGTCTCATTGGCTTTCTCTCTCATCTGCTCTGATGCTGCAGAACAATACAAACGACGCCAAAACACAGAGGTAGGCGTACCTTCTGTGTAACTGTAATCAACAAGCTGCCGTTGTTCTCTACATATGTTTAATTCCGGTATTTGAAAGAACTGCTCGTCGAGGTTTTCAACTCTACAGGCACGCTCTGAGAACTTGTACAGTGTTGCTTTACTCTACCAGTAGCCTGTAGTCGGTGACAGATAACAATGCTCTAATGGCGCACACTGCACTTTATTTACACTAAAAGCAGCTCTGACACTTGCTCAGCTGGAGCGCTGCTGTCTTTCCAGACAAGCCCAGCTTCTTCCACTGGTCTCAGGTGTTCACTGCCGAGCATCCACTCACCTGGCCCTGCCACCGCTGTAAGTCAGAGAGCATTATTAGTCGCCACACACTAGGTGTGCTGCATTCCCTTCTAATGTTGCGCTCTCTGCCATCTTGGCCCAACTCTCTCTTGAAGCGCACTACCACCACATAACACTAAAAAATAAAGTTGATAAAACAAAGTTTAGTTTACAGTAAAGCTGTGATGCAAACGGAAACGGAAGCCAAAAGGATTCACCTTAACAGCACCTGCCTGTCTCCAATAACACGAGTGTGACCTGAGATGAGATAGCACAACTAAAAAAAATGTAGCTGAGACAACAGCTTGCAAACTCTCAGCAGCTAACACGTTGTTTTTAAATCATTTGCAAAAGTGAGAACTAAAATTGGGCGTGACCAAAGAGAGAGAGAGAGATATTTGACGTTACGTGCCTCTGTGAAGCCGTTTTTGTTTGGACTCCCAATAAACACTTGTATGTAATCCAAAGATCTGACCTGATGTAGATTAATGGGTTTGAAACCAGAGAAATCTATTTTTTAGATTTACCTGATTACTTCATGATTTCATCCTATTAGATTTGTAGAAAAGTCAGTCATAATTAACATCTGATAGTTTAAATTAGGATCACGGGGAGCTAGGTACGTTTGTTCTGTGGAGAAAAGTTTGGCGGGCGTGCTGTGTAAAACGCCAGCTCAGCTATTCTCTTAATCTTGAGCTTAAAGCCATTTGGGTCAGGCAGAAAACATCAACTGAGTTATAAAGAGTAAACGCCATGCACAGCTGTAGGCATGTGTGTGTGTGTGTGTGTGTCCGAGTGTGTTCGTGTGAGTGCGGCTGCACACTTGTGCCTCGGGTTTATAGATAGAAGCCACTGGACTCATAAAAACAAGATAAGTGTTGTGTCAATAGTCCAAACTGAAGCCATTAATCTAACGGAACAAGAGCTCAGGCTCCACTACTGTAACCACGGCAGAAGCAGCGAGGCCGGCTCTGTAGAGGTGGATGAAATCCAGTATCCATTAAACTACATGATGGCCGTGTCATTAACAGAGGGGTCAGAGAGGTAACGTTATAGCCAGCACACAAACAGCAAGGATGCTGCTGTAGATTTAAATTCATCATCACCCAGAAGACTAAATGTGACGGGCCTGAGATGGGCCATCACATATCCTGGAAGAGCTGTGCAGTATTGCTACTTTGCATGCCATTTGTTTTCCAGCATACAGCGGCTCCGCTTCTCGATTTCAGAGGCAGCATCAAAAACAGGCAGCGACAGTAATGGTAGTGTTACACCAGTGTAAAGTCCTGCATAAACAATACTGACTGTAACATACTTATGAGACACGATTAGTGGGAATATTGTATGGATATTCTATGTTCACAATATACTCTTTTTCTCTGTCTGCAACTTAAATAGTGGGAACTAAATGAGCGGGCTTTTATTCTGAAAAGAGTCTGACAGGTCTATCATGTTGCAGGTAAATATAACAACATGCTATTATTCATACTTGTTTAGGGCTGTATGCCTAGTGAGCTCAAGGACAGTAAGTCAAGGTGTGTGTGTGTGTGTGTGTGTGTGTGGTCCCTCTAGGCTGTCATGGCATTCTCACAACACCAGCTGCAGCCTCTCGATAAGACTCACACTAAACAGCTTCACTTTGAGAACTGAAATGTTAGGAGAAAAACATTTAGAAAAGCACACCAACACACACACACACACACGCACACACACACACACACACACACACACACATTTATGTCTCTAACACGGAAGCTCGCAGATTAGCAAGCATGAAACAAGGCATTTTCCCCTCTGAGAACAGGAACATGTTGTGCACCATTTCTGAAAAATCCATAGTGAGGTGCAGCTGGCACTGCTGCCAGCTCAGGAGCCGCACAGTCCAAAAGTCACAGTGCTGCTCCAGGTTAACCCCAGGTCAAAAAGACGAGAAGGTGAATAAGCAAAGGCAGAGCGAGGATCAGGTGGATCCAAGAGGGAGTGAAACTGAGAGCGAAGCATGAAGGAGGGAAAAACGCAACCACAAAAAGAGAGAAAGTAAAAGTGTCTTTGAGGTACGATTAAAGATGAAACACAGAATCAAAATACGGCACAATAAACGAGAAAAGTGAATATAAAAAGCAGATTAAAAAGTGCTCTTGATGGTCTAAATACGTATAAGCAGAGCAATGCAAACCCACACAAATGTGAGTGTAGCCTGTTCACTCACCTAGCACACTCTACCTCCACATCAGTAACCCCAGTGCTGCCACAGCATTAAGCATAGTGGATGAAGTCATTAGTACACACGGACTTATTACAGTTGGCAGTATTACCAGTTTGTGTACTCGGCTTAATTATGATGCAGTTGTGGAGGTCAGCTCTCCCGCTGCAAAAATCTGTTTCTATTTTCTCATCAATCCTGTAACTCTAACTTATGAATGAGCCCTCGTCCTGCTCATTCTACCTTTGCCATCCTGGCAGGGAGGAAGGAATCCAATACTTAATGTTATTAGATTAGGAGCAATTTCCTGACTCAATCTGATTAGGAGCACACTGACCTTGGGGTGCTCGAGTGTGGTATCATTAACATGATTTACATGCACAGGAAGGACCCGGTTTTTCCTTTTCTTTCACCTACATTAAAACAATACAAAACAACAGGGTGTGTTCCAAATCACTCAGCACCCAGCGTTTCTCTGTAAACCGTGATGAGCAACTTAATTTTCTCCTGTTTAATGTACTATTTGTGGTTTTCTGTATGCCTGATCTTGGTTGAAAATAATTCCATAAAAGAAAAATGTGCTGATGTTGGAGACGTAACCTCACCGGTGGATCGACTTCTTTAGTGAACAACAAGTTGAATTTTACAGCAACAAATCAGAGAGGACTAAGGAAGCTGAGAAAATATACCTTTCAGAGGTGACTCAGTCGCTCGACCTTGGCTACTTAAAATGATTTTTTTTTTTTTTTTTTTTTTTTAATCTGAGCCACACACAGACTGAAACACACACATAGTTTTATATTGTTGACATTGGGAGGCAGAAATGTTTGCATCAGTCGAGACATGCAAGGTCATCAAGTTGAACAACAAAAGAGATAAAATTCACATCTTGATATAAACAAACGGCTTAAAAGCAGGGATTAAAGTTCCTGGAGTTGATCCATAATTAAATATGACAGACCGTTTCATACTAATACTGACAAACAAGATCATTTCTGCACGCTTTTCTTTTTACCCCTCTCTGGAGTTTGTATGTTCTCCCCACATTTGTTTGGGTTCTCTCCGGGTACTCCGGCTTCCTCCCACAGTCCAAAGACACATAATGAGTGGGGTTAGATTAATTGGCGATTCTAAATTAGCCATAGCTGTGAAGGTAAACGCTTGTGTATCTCTCTGTGTTAGGGGGAATGTGTGCGTTTGAGCAGCAGAGTTTAAAGAGCAGAGACAGAAACTGACTGTCAACCAGCAGCAAACACAGAGCCTCTGAATTCTCATTCATCCCCTTCATGTGGCCTCAGTGCAGTCCAAGCTGTGTGTGTGTGTGTGTGTGTGTGTGTGTGTGTGTGTGTGTGTGTGTGTGTGTGTGTGTGTGTGTGTGTGTGTGTGTGTGTGTGTGTGTGTGACCCCATT
>VUQR01010854.1:152771-167023 GCA_015108515.1 Hemichromis elongatus | reverse complement strand
AAAACGGAGCTTTTTTAAAACCATGACGTATGTTAGTCATATGATGCCGTCATGTGACCACTTTAACCAAGATGGTCAGACGGCATCTTACCGCAGTTGTTTTGTTTGCTCAGTTTCAGTTTAGTTTCAGTCAATAAGTTTTTAGTGGCCGTGTTGAAGATTAATCAACAGCTCCACCTCATTATCATTTCCATTTGACACATTCGGTGCTTTGTCTCGCCATTTTGCCGCTCGTTTTAAAGAGCCGGAAAGTAAATAAACAACACTTTTAAATTACGCAGGTCGTCTCGTCTAACATTTCACGCATGCGCGGTACTGGACGCGCAAAGGTGTGAAAAACGACTCAAAACGATAGTGTGGACGGGGATCGTTTTTCCACGAAAGCTCCGTTTTCCAAAAGATCCGGACTAGTGTGGACGTAGCCTTAGGGTGACAATCTTTTGGCAACTAAAGTAGTCACAAGGATTAATCCAACTAACTGTATTCTATGCCGGAGTAACTTGTGTAAATAATTGTTTTAAATAAAATCTAATAAAAAAATCATAATCATTCCTGGTGATGTTCCTTTGTTGGAAGGCTCTTTATTTGAATGTAGTTCAGAGAACTTGACAACTTTCCTGGATCATGTTTCTTTTCTTTCTTTGGATTGTTTTGAGTTTTACCTTCACATCTGTGGATGTGGCGCTCATGCATTGATCTCCACCATAGAATTATGTTATTCTGAAACCCCCAGACTCTCTCGGATGCTCTTTTTATTTAATATTTCTTTCATTCTCTTCCCCATAAACACATATCAGACAGAAAGGGATTGAATTATGTGGAAAATAGCCTTTAATTCTTTTGGTGTGTCACATAATAGGAAAGCCCTTCTGAACAGCAGCCGCTGGAAAGCCTCTGTTCATTATCTCTTCATGTGACTAAAAACAGTTTGTGACTGAGATGATTTCGCCACGGGGGGGAGGCATGAACCCCCAGAGCAGAGGCAGAGAAGGTAACCCTCCTGAGTTTAGAGTAAATATCAGGTGCTGGAGGCCGCGGAGACAGAACGACATACCTTTCCACTACATCAAAGAGCCGAGGGGAGCAGCAGGTGTTCTGCAGTCCCCCTTTTCATTGAGACTTCAGCTCTGTGAGAAAATCTCAGATCTTGAGGTTTTAGAATCACAGGGGTAGATGTTTGTAGCAGAAACATTGTGAAAACTGTATAATTTGTGTCTTTGTGGAGACGGAGAAAGAGCATATTATTCTGTATAAGGTGCTGCAGCAGTGAAGTAATACATTTAACAAATTAAACTTTTAAAATAGTTGCTGAGTCAGTTGCTGATTTAACCCAATAACTTTCCTTCAACATAAAACCTGCTTTAAGAGGAAATTTGTTGAGGTCTTACTGTGTGCTATTTTCTGTTTATCCTGCATCATTTTTGTGATATCAATTTAAAAGGAGAAAACAAACAAAGAAACTCTAAAAATGCATTAAAAGTTGCGACGTGCCCAGGCTAATCCGTACAAACAGGCGTTTTCAATATTTTAATGCTTATGGCAAAAGGCATTAACATCCACCAGGGGGCAGCATTTTACTAGCATGTTTGTCGAGATGTGTTGACTGTTGGGCAGCTGATGCCTTCTGGCTTCTGCTTTCAGGTAACAAGGAAATGATATATCTTCATTCATCTGATTGGTGGCAATAAGTCAATTTTTTTTTCCCAGTGGTAGAAAAAATCTTCCATAGTATGACCAGTTGTTATTTTCTATAGTTTTCCAGCGACTTGCCTGGTTATGTCGCCCATACCACCCTGAGCATGCCCGATCTCAGAAGCTAAGCATGGTTGGGCTTGGTTAGTACTTGGATAGGAGACCGCCTGAGAATACCAGGTGCTGTAAGCTTAGGGGGTGGCTGTAGCTCAGGCGAAACAGCAGGTCACCTACTGATCGGAAGGTTGGTGGCTGGATTCCTGGCTTCCCCTAGTCTGCATGCCAAATACCAAAGATACTAATCCCGAATTGCTCTCCGATGCATCCATTGGAGTATAAGTGTGTGTGAATGCTAGTTGGGAAGCAATATGAAAATGTGCATGTGTGAATTGGTGAATGCACAAGTTGTGTAAAGCAGTTTGAGTGCTCAGAAGAGTAGAAAAGCGCTATATAAGAACCAGTCCATTTACCATTAAGTAAAAGCCACAGCAAGTTGCTGCACCATCTTGCATCTCCATCTCCATTGCAGCACGTAAAGGTTTTAGACATGACTCCAGATTCTGTTATAGGTATTTTTTTACAGGTCTTTATGTATTTTTTAAACAAGATAGGACAGTGTGTACCTTTAAAGTACTAATAATATCACTGTGTACAGTATGTTGTCGAACATACTGTAAACTGAGTTTGTGTGGCTAGTCATCTTTTTCACACCTGTCCTGGAGACACTTCATCCAAATTAGACTGCAGACCGGTGGTGGCTAACTCCTGGCGGGTTAGAAAACATTATCTGCTGCCTGCTTTGATGTTTGTGCCTTGAAAAAGGACATGGGGGGGATACTGGCTCCTGCCTCCTGAGCACTTCCAGATGTCACAAATCCTCTTTTACTGTGAGAAAAACAAGGGAAGAACATACTCGAGGCCTATCTGGAGCTACAGTGCCCCCAAACATCTTGCAACCATACCGCTTCTACACTTTAAAAAAAACATGAGTCATTCTCGGCACGTCTGCTAGTCTGACTCTTCTAAACTCAAGCTTGGTTGCTTCTAAACATGGCATGTTTTTCACACCAGATTACATCTCTTCTGTTGGTGAAAAGCTCAAAAGCTTTACATCATTTTTAAGAGCGCAGTGGGAGGAAAACGTGATCCCTGATTGCCTTGTTTACATCTGTTAGAGAAGTTACAACAAGCTAATTGGCAATTATTGCCTCCAGCCCTTGTGGAAAACCTGAACGAGGAGCTCATTTTCTAAAGCGTTTCATCGTAGCACCGAGGCAAACGATCACAACGAGAGAATTATTGTTCAGCATATTAGGTCAGAGGTCAGTCAGCTCGAGGTAGGCGCTGTCTGAGTTGAACTAATGTGATTTTTAAGCCACCAAGAGATTGTAACAGATTTTCAAAGATACAGTGTTAAACAGCAACACCTTCCTTCCCCATTCAAAGCGAGCATCTAAATGGAGAAGGATGGTGATTTTAGTGCCTTTGATCATGTTATGGTTGTTGGTCTGAGTATTTCAGAAACTTTTGATGTGCTTGGATTTTCCCAAACAGCTATCTCTAGAGTTTACAAGGAAGGATCTGAAAAAGAGAAACCACACAGCAGCAATTTTCTGGGAGAAAATGCCTTGGATATGTTGGAGGAGAATGGGTAGACTGCTTGAAGCTGATAAGAAGGTAACTTAAATAACACAAACCAGTGCAGAAGAGCACATCTGGTGCCAATCCTGTCAGCTAAAAACAGGAAACTGAGGCTACAATTCACACAGGCTCACCCAAACTGGACAATAGAAGATTGAAAAGCATTGCCTCATCTAAAGAGTCTTGATTTCTGGTGTAACAGAAAATCAAGAGACCCTTTCCACTCCTTTTAACAGGAGGAAACCAGGCTGAGGAAGGGACATGTCCATGCCTTTGTGACTACAGTGCACCCATCTTCTGATGGCCGCTTCCTGTACTCCACAGTCCCCAGATCTCAATCAAATAGATCATGTTTAGGATGTGGTTTAACAGGAGATTCACATTATTGATGTGCAGCTGACAAATATGCAGCAACTTTGCAATGTCATCACATAATTAGGGGCAAAAATCTCTGTGGAGTTTTCCAGCACCTTGTTGAAGCTGTGCCATGAAGAATTAAAACAGTTCTATGGGAAAACTAAAGCCAGTACTAGCAAGGTGTACAAAATCCTAAAATCTTCTGAAAGTACCAACTGATTGTTAGGTTACATGTTGGATTTGATTCAAGAACAAAGTTGTGACTTGCAGTGGGTTGTCATATCATGTGATGAACCTGTGAAAAAGAGGTGTACAACTTAACACCTTTAAAACATGACTTAGTGTTGTCCAGCCGTCACGCAAGAAGTCTTCTCTTTCTGTGACACACGGGCCAGTGCAAGATGACTTTGACTAGTGCAGTGTCTATAAGAGATTTATCTGTTTAAAATAGTCCTTCTGCTCAATAAACCGGTCATTTGAAAGACTTCTGAACATGCTGGCACAATGTCTGTTACAGAAAATCAGTCAACAGATTTGATTTAGTTAATAAAAGAGAAATAATCAGTATTTAAAAATCCTGTTTTTTTCACTTCTGCTCTTTTCTCCCAGATAACAATCTTGTGTCCATTTTATTCTGTCAAAATGTGTTAAAACCAGTAAATCAGAGGTGCCCAATCCCAGTCCTCGAGAGCTACTATCCTGGAGCGTTTAGATGCATCCCTACTCAAACACAGCTAAATCAAATGGTTTGATTACCTCTTCAGCATGCCATTAAGTCTGGCAAAGGCCCAATATCAAGCCATTCATTTAAGTCAGGTGTGTCGGAACAAGGATGCACCTAAAAGCTGCAGGACGGTAGCTCTCGAGGACTAGGATTGGGCATTTGTCTAATTTTTAGATGAATGCAATAACATTCAAAAACAGTGGTAGCAAACATATTTGGAAAAAGTCCCAACACTGCACAATGTTGCCCTCAGGCAGCATAAAGAAAAGCAGAAGTTTTGAACACACACACACTCACACACGCATACACTTTTTTAAATGGTTTATGGCATCTTAAAGGTAAAGTCAGTAATTCTTTGAATACAGTGGCTGTGAAGGACGCTGCTGTAGCCAAGCTATGAGACCAAACTATGAGACCTGTGACTAAACCTTCACTACTCTATCAGAGTTTGGAGGGAATGGACCAGACATGGGACATGTGGTTAATAATGATTTGCTGCCATCTAGTGGACAAATGGCAGAAGCCTGAAAGCAAAGGAATGATGGACTTCCTAATCAGCACTGTGCAGCTCAAGTCAAACTCAATGGTGTTTATAATTGTGTAAATCAGCTGTTTGAGAGTTTGCTGATGGAAGAAATAAAAAAGGATCTTTTTTTTGCACATGGACACAAACTCAATAAAGGAATGTTTTCATAGTTTAATCCCAGTGTTGAATGGGAGTAAATCCCCACAGCCTGGATCAGCATCCAGTGAAAAGTCTCAAAGCAGAAGAGCGGACGCTGATGCAACTACAGAATAACACCTTTTGATCACATGGCCAGCTCTGTTTTCACGTGGATCTGCGTGCTGTAAGTTTGGATTTTCACATATGAAACAGAAACCACTGAAATGAGGAAGTTTGTCCCGCTCTGCCTTACCGTGTGTGCGCACAGCCGGACCTGAGACAGAGTATTAAAGAGCATGTTTGAACATGTGTCATAGTTCATGACAGCAATGATTAACCTGATAGTGCAAGCAAAGAGCTCAAAGAGCATTTGCAGGGGACACGATTCCCTCAGTCCGACTGCTGAATGGGGAGAGGAAGCTCATCTGCAGACCAACTGATCCAATTGTGAGTTACAGCTTTCAGACTTTGAAAACTTCCACTTTACAGCAGAATGAATAAATAATGAGGCATACAACGCTTTAACAAGACCAACTGTCAGCAGAAAAGCCTTTAAACTCAGTGTTTAATTGTAAAAGAAATGCAGGGTTATTGATGACGATGCAGAGATTTACCATCTAGATTCAAAGGAAGCTGACTCGTGTTTAAACAGCGGGAAACAAAACAGTCTGAAACTGTTTGGGTTGACTAATCTTGCAGAATGTCAAGTTACAGAAAATTTTTGATCAATGTTTTTAAAAATGTGTGGTTTAAAAATTAGAAAATCAACTGTGGAAGATCATCATTAGAGGACTCTAATGATGTCAGCTTTGATCAAATACCTACGTCGATAATTACATTTGTTTTTTTTGGGAGGATATTGCAGACAAGCCCCCTGAAAAGATCTGAGTGATTCAGCGGATGGATGTCGAGTATAGACAGAAGAAACAAAAGAAAAAAAACCAGAAGGAAATACAATTTTGTAATTTGAATTGATTTGACAGACCAACACTTTAAAAATATTTTTTAAACTTTAAAATATTAAAAAACACGTTTAGTATGACGTGCAAGCAGTCACCAGTCTTTGCACGGATCTTCTGACCTGATCTGCCATTGACAAATGTCTCTCCATGGCCAGTGGTCACACATTAACCCAGCATAACCCAGATGTGTTCCTTAGGAGACATACTGGGACCAAATTTAGGCCGACTTTATGTCTGATATGTGGATCTGGAGCATATGTGGGGGGCAGGTAAAGACACAGGATGGGGTGCTGTTGCAAGAACAGCACAATTTAAGGTTGGAGCGCCTCGTCTCTGTGCCTCTGTCCAGTCAGACTTCCACCAAGAGCAATCAGATCAGAGGTGGTACTCTCACGGCTGCAGGAACAGCTCAGAATTGAATCCAGCGTGATCGTGATCATCCAGCCCGACTTCTGTCAGCTTCGGTCGGTTGGGGCATGTGCATTAACTATTGAGCTGTACAAAGGTAAATAACCAATCCGACCAGTGACTAAAATATAAGGATCGCAGCAACAGAACAGGTTTGGGTTCCTATGTAATGATATTAAAATGATGCAGAGAAACAGATTTAAAAGAAAGACTGAAAACATCTTTTAGCACACAGTTCTATAGTGATCAGATCTAAAAAAAAAAAAAAGACTCTTGAAACAATGCACTACAATTTATTCCTTTATTACCGGCCACAGTAAAGAATACCTAAAATAAACCCCTATTAAGGGCGAGGAATCCTAAAGTTTGCACTTGGACCTTTGGCCAAGTATCTTAAGAGTTAGTGCTGCCTCCACTGCTGTTGTAGAGATTTGGTGAGACAAGAAATAACACAATGTGTATGTCTACATGTGGGCTTAACCACCAAAAACAACAGATTTTTCCCTTAACTTCTTTTACATTTGTCTGTTCACCACCAAAGTGGATTTTAAGGCAAACTTTCAGCTTTATTGGGAGGGAGGTCAGATCAGGCACAGATCTGGAAACAAGTCTAAGCACCCAGAGACCACAACTTGTCCTGACAGGCAGTTGTGGTGACATCATGCTGACATCAGCAGCATATAATGTATTGGAAAAAGGTTTTAAAGAGCTGAAACAGATTCTTCCCCTCGATGACTAATGTGCTGCTTTGAAGTTTGTAGCTGATCCAATGGAAACTAAGACTTCTTCCTAATTCATATGACCCTGACCTTTGACTTTGAAGCATTACTTACTAAAATTATGTATTTTATTATCGTTACCCTTAAAAATAACGCAGAATTGGGAAAATCTTTGGTTTCTATAAGCTGCAAGACTTTTAAGATCTATCCGTGCAGTTTGTGATTTTATGAAACTTTATGGCATCATTGTGGGGTAGGGTGTGGTAAAAAAAAGTGTGCTGTACAGCTTTCTCTGTGCCCTTTAAGATTGTAAATCATATGAAGCTACTCTAACAGAGTCCTCGAATGACAACAGGTGGAAGAGCGAATGGGCGTAATAAGAAGTCGCCTTTTAAAGATACCATGATGTGCCTGTGCTTATTACGTAAAGAGAAAATGTTTGCTAACTGATGCTCTTCCTGCAGGTGAGCAGCCCACCGATCCCTCCACAATGGACGAGTTTGTCAGCTTAACTCCCAGCGAAACTGTGAAACGAGTGTCTGACTCTCTGGGCTGCAGTCCGACCTCTGCAGAAGTGGCCTCTTACTTCGACAAGCATGATAACCTGCGACATCTCCGGGAGCAATTTCTGGTGCCCAAAATTGCAGAGCTGCCACCCTGTGAGTCAAAAATGTCTCATTAAGGTTGATGAAGAATATTTGTTATTAGCAGTTGTTTAATTTTTTTTTTTTTTGATGTTTCTGTAGCTGATCTCTCACTGGTCGATGGTGCCAAGGAGTGCATCTACCTTTCAGGAAACTCGTTGGGGCTACAGCCTAAAAATGTGAAGAAGTACCTGGAAGAGGAACTGGAGAAGTGGGCCAAGATGTATGTTAATGCTTACATTTGATATTTAACCAAAGGATGAGGCACAGCGGCATGCATTGATGTATTCTTTTACAGTGCTGTCCATGGACACACAATGGGTGCGAGACCTTGGGCATGGGCTGAAAACAACCTTGAGGAACTGATGGCCAAAGTTGTTGGTAAGAAACACTGATGCTTGCTTCTACACTGGCTGGTCCTATTGATCCTTTCCAAAGTTGCAAATTTTGGCTCACCTGAACTAGTCAATGTGATTTGCCCTGCACTTCTCACAACTTTGATAATGCTTGTTGACTAAATCAGACTTAAAGTACTTTATTAATCCCTAAGGAAATTATGGAAGACCATAACTTGCAGACCAGGTTGGCATCATCCATGCAAACTACCACGGTCATGGAGTACACATATTTCCCTAGCAACTAGTGGTTACCAGGGGTTCACAAACTTTTTGATTCGAGCTTTAAGCAAATAATTTCACACTGACTGCCATCAAATGGTTGAGGAATAACATTTTTTCCTAGCAACCAGGAGTTTCAAAGATGGTCACTGATAAATCTCTAGGCCTGTGTGACTAGGACCTAAGATGATTTAGACTGCCCACTGCTGACATGGATTAACTCCACATCACAGAGGAAGCAAAAACAAGACACACTGAACATTGGAAAACAATCTCAATAAAACAGGAAGCGGGAGTGGAGGAGTGACAGACTAAAGGCAGCGAGGGAACACGAGGGAGAGAGTGCTGACGTGACGGGCTGGGGAAACAGATAAACATGACCGAGTGAAACACAAGGAGAGGAAACAAGGCACAAGAACAAACACAGACGCACCGAGGAAGACAGAGGGCCAAGACACAAGGGGGAAACTAATAAATAACCAAGGAACTAAACAGGGAATGCAAGAAATTAAAAACTGGAAACCTAGACACTACAGACAATAACTTAAGACTAACAAAGTTAACTAGAACATAAACCATGATACCAAAATGACAAAAAAACACAAGAAACTCAAAACACTGAGTCAAATGACCCAGGATTGTGACAGTTGAGAGTTATTTTGAAAGAGTTGAATAAAGTTTGATCCGTGCGTGCTTGATACCAAAATCACCCAACTGTTAAACTTATTGTTAAACTGAAGATGAAGAATTTAACAAATTTGTAGAAGAGGAATGAACTGAAAAAGTGAGTGTATTGTTCTGTATTTTATGTGTTACAATTGAACAATGTTGAGAGTTATCGTGAATGATTTGAATAAAGGTTTACCGTCTTGTTTTGCTTAATGCGCCTTGTAATCTGGTGCGCCTTATAGTCCAAAAAATACAGGTATTTCCAACGATTTTAGTTGGAAATGACAATCTCCTTTGAGTGAAAATACTCAGAGTGGTCCAAATAAAAATATTCCCACATTAACTTAAACTAATTGTAGGAATGTCCGATCTAGAGTGTATCCTTGTGTTCTTCTGCGATGCTGACACACAGCTGTAGTTTTGAAACAGTCTGTCCCATTTATGTTAGCTGGGAGCCAGTACACTTTTTAATCCAGGCCCATTTTAAAGAGTGCAAAGTCCATCTGTGGTTTCATATGCAACTTCAGAATGAGGAAGAGAATGACAAATACACATGTGATCATTTGAATCCTTCAGAGAAAGATGACTGTAGGTTGACCAATTTGTGAACTTTCTACAAAGGCTGCTTTGCTATAAATAACACTGGATTTCTTCATTTCTGCAAAGTACTGTTACTGAAATGAAATGAAAGCCTTGGGGAAATTTCTGAAACATTCACATATTACTGAAAAACTCATGTTGTTTATCTTTTTTGTATTTGTCAGGAGCTAAAACTGAGGAAGTGGCATTGATGAATGGTCTGACAGTAAATTTACATCTTCTGTTGGTATGACACATTCGCTTACTGGTTATACAAACATAACAGACATAGTTCAACCAGTTTCAAACTGAACAGTAATGTCATTCTGCAGCTTTCCTTCTACAAACCTACTGCAACGCGACATAAAATCCTTCTAGAGAACAAGGCCTTTCCATCAGATCACGTGAGTACATCCACTCATGATCACACTTGTCTTTCAAATCCACCCTTAAGGAATTTTTCGTCTGATCCACCAATTCAGCTTTACTAGTTTTGTTTAGCTCTAAAGAAAAAAGAAACTTCACTGGATTGCTAACTGGTGTTTCTCACCAAAAACAGAATGATTGCAAATCTCATAAACTAATATTTTATTTACAATAGAACATATGGGCGGTTCTTATATAGCACTTTTCCACTCAACTTCCTACTCAAAGCGCTTTATGCAGCATGCCTTGTTCACCCATCCATACAAGCACATTGTTTCTACACCTCGGAGCTTTTTATCTAACATTAATAATCTAATGGATGCATCAGAGACCAACTTGGGATTCAGTATCTTGCACAATAATACTTTTGCATGCAGACTGGACCTAAAAGTGTCCTAGAAGCGCTTATCTGAGTCTATTTAGTTCAAGTGGATCATTAAAGCTTCAGTGTCCTTCTTGAATCTCTTTCCTCAGTACGCTGTGGAGTCTCAGATCCGTCTGCATGGACTCGATCCTAAGGACAGCATGCTGTTGCTGTCACCTAAGCCGGTAACACACTGTACACTTTTATTTAAACTAAATTCTCCATGACGAAATAATTACTGGGTGGCTTTCCTCCCCAAAGCATCCTCAGGTCATCTACTTCAACATCACGTGTTAGCATGCTGCTACGCAATGATATTAAAAAAACCCTTCAGAGCAGCTTAACTTTCAAAGATGAGGAGCAGTTGCTGAAACGGCGGCCTATCGAGTGCATTTAATGCTGTTATTTGAGCGCAACATGTCTGTGGTTCTGTGTCAGTTGGAAAATAAACATCGTTTACATCAGACAAGGCTGAGCTCCTTTCTGTGTGTTCAGGGAGAAGACACTCTGAAAACAGAGGACATCCTGGAGGTGATCGAGAAGGAGGGCGACTCTATCGCAGTGGTGATGTTTAGCGGGGTTCACTATTACACCGGCCAGCTGTTTGACATGGCCCGCATCACCGTGGCTGGCCACAGGAAGGTGAGGAGAGGATACTGTAGCCCAAGATCCTCGAAAAACAGGCTTTATGATGCAGTCACCAGAGCCTTCCCATTTTCTTGTATAAATACATACAGTCGCAGATCTTCATTTCCAGCTAGAATTAGTGGGCATCACACCCACTGTGCGAAGTTTGACAGGCCAACAATAATACCGATGCACAATTTTTAACATTGCGAGTTTTGCCCACCGTGACTCTGATTGTCCACTCTGATGTCAGCAACAATAATATTCCATTTTTCCAACTGTGTGTTTGCACCCAAATCTTTTTCCCCAAATTTTCACACATTTTAGTTATTTGCAATAAATCCCATATTTTTCATGCAACTCTCAGTTGTAGAAATCTCCGGCTTGACCAAAAGTTTCCTTGAGTTGTGGAAAGCAGCCAATGTCCAAAAAAAAAGGCCTGGAGAGCTATTGGTCAAGACCACTTAAGATAATTACAAGAAAGTCTGTTTCCTTGGAAGCAGAAGAAAACTCAATCAGGGCCGGCTTAAGCCTTTTGTTCTGTACTGTATATAAAGCTGTCACTGTGTTCTGTCTTTGTCTGTCAGGGCTGTTATGTTGGCTTCGACTGCGCCCACGCGGCGGGAAACGTCAGCTTGGAACTGCACGACTGGGGTGTTGACTTCGCCTGCTGGTGCTCTTACAAGGTCAGCTGACAGGAAACTTCTAAAGACAAGAAAAGTCCTGCTCACTAGACACAGGAGCTGTAGGACAAATCCGTCCTTATGAGGAATATTAAGGTTCTTTCTAGCAACTTTGATCATTTTCGTTAAAAAGCATTGAGACAATACACACAGGTCCGATTTTAGGCGCTTATACCAGTGTGTCAAACTCATTTTACATCGTGGGTCACATACAGTTCACTTTGATCTCAAGTGAGCCGGACCACCAAAACTCACATTTAATCTCTGAGATATTTTATTTTAAGAAAAAGAATTTCAACAACAGATTTGTTTTTGTATTTGATAAAGTAATGGTGCTGTAGTCAAGGAAAGAGGTAAGAAATAAATTACAGAACAAGTTCTGGTATCTCATTGTCCACAGTAGCCTGTAATTATAAAATTGAAAATTTCTGTTCATTGACAGAATATATATATATATTTTTTGTGAACTCAAGAGTAAGAAAACATGCAATTCTATACCAGAAACTGAAAAAAACTGAACTTCCTGTCATTTAACGTTTTTTTTTACTTATTTACTTTGGTGTAGTATGAATGACCATGGGGGATGTCTTTATCAAAAACCAATGGAAGAAGCCTTTAAAGATTAAAAGCCTTAGTTAATTTGGTTGATCTCCCATTCAATAACGTCTGTACTGCTACTTTCTGATCTCTCTGCAGCAGTGATGTCACGTCTACCTTAGCTCCTGGTTCCATTGCTGAAAACCGTGGATTATTTAAACTGAAAACTGCTCGGTCATAGTAGTTCTCTCCAACTGCCATAATTTGTCACATGGACAGTTTGAAAGGGAAATTGATGCAAGAGCAGAACGAACAGCCTAAATGGACAGAACTACTTATCTCCTTATTACCATTCACTCCGCCTTACTGAGAACTACCTTTGCTAACTAACTGCCCTGTTGGTTAACTGTGGCTTTTTTGTTTGCAGTACATAAACTCAGGTGCTGGTGGTCTCGCCGGGGCGTTTATCCACGAAAAACACAAACACACCATCAAACCAACGTAAGAAACACTTCTTACAGACATTCTAGCCGGTAGGGTATCCCAGATATCCTTGGCCTAATTTTACCACTCTTGATTCAGTCATAGCACTTGCAAATGACACCTCAAGTCAGTCATGGCCAGATGTGTGACATATCTGGGATTAACATTCGTTGCCATCTAGGATAGTGAAACTAAGATCAAATGATAAAATATATCAAAATCCTAACTTTTAAACTCAAATATCTTTCTCATAAATTAGTCAGAATACGTTAGTAGACATAGGATCAAAGATTAGATTAAATAAAGTAATACAGCTCTCTGTTCCTGTTTCCTTCAGGCTGATGGGATGGTGGGGACATGACCTGAAGTCTCGGTTCCAGATGACTAACGGTAAAACTCACCTCCGATTCCTCACTGACCTCTCTCAAGCCTGCTGTGTGCTTTTAGAGTTGCTGTTTGTTTCCCTCTTGCTGTCTCATGTGAACAATACATCTGCAGTTCTGCCTATTTGGAGACCTTCATGTTTAGAGTTTAATCAGCTCACCTCTCAGACTCTAAATGAACTGATTTTGAATGGATCCTGAAGATTTGAAAGGGTTCTCGACTTTTTCCTTCTGTTTTTAGTGATGGAGCTGCAGCCCGGAGTGAGCGGCTTCAGGCTGTCGAACCAACCCTTCCTGCTGGTCTGCCCACTGCAGGCCAGTCTGGAGGTACTTCCTCTTTACATGTTAATCAATCTGAATGAAGTTTATCTTATAAGCTTCCGGGATTATCAGCATCTATGTAGCTTTTGGGAATTGTGATTCCTTACAAATTATACATAGTTTGTGTAGTAACTGATCTCAACCCTGACAGCTATGTTACGTGTACGTTATATGTCCGCCATTCACATTACATGTATGTTGTTGATATTATATGCAAACTATTGACATTATTACATGTGTGTTAGGTGTATGTTAATGAAGTTACGTGTCCGTTATTAACATACAAGAGTTATGTGTATGTTTTTGACATGTATGTAATATCTTGTACATTTACATAATCTGTGTCTACGTTGTTGTTGTTTTTTACATAAATTTAGCTGTAAATACATTTTTCCTGCACTGGCACTTTGGGGGTAACTGGACCTGCTGTCATGCATATCTGTCAATCAGTCTTTTTTAAACAGTGATACTAATAGTGCTTGCAGTTGACTACAAGTGGAATATACAGCTTGAAAGAAAGTATATGTGTTTACTTTCCATATCTTTAATTAATAAATTATTTTACATGTCTATGATTTAATGCTGGTTTGGGTTATTTAATGTTTGTTTATTTCATCAATTTATTATTTATTATGGAAGCTTGTTTCTGCCACTGGAAAAAAAAATACATTTTGCTTTTGGCTGAGATAATAACTCTGCCAAATTGCTAAAACTTATGTAAATGACTGAAAAATTGAGAAAAATACTTAAAA
>VUQR01010854.1:133023-144004 GCA_015108515.1 Hemichromis elongatus | reverse complement strand
ACAGGGAGTGCTGGGCGACCCGTGAGGGGAGTCGAACGGCGGCCGCTGCTCACGGGTATTGTTTTGCTGATGGGGGGTGTGTGTGTGCAACAAAATAAAAAAGGTAGAGAGAAGGAATGCAAGTACAAAGGTACAACAAAAGGCTTTTCGCGCCACTTTTCCATGATGAGGTTGTGCAACCTCGTCAGACTTCAGCAGTGTTTTAATTGTAACGTCTGTGTAGACCTTTCTAGATTTGATTCACTGCAATTGTTTTAATCACGAAAGATCGCTTGTGTGAATTTGTTTTACTCTCTCTCTCTTTTTTAAACTGTGACTGTCGAAAAGAACTAAAACAAAAAATAGCCTTACATTGTGTAGACCCCCACATGGGACCTCTGGGGGTCTCCGGCAGTGGGTGGCACCAGGAAGGTGGGGTTGTGGATGAGGCCTTGGAGGATTCTCACGCTCTGCTGGGGAGTTTGGCCTCCTGAGTATAGCTGCCAAAGTAAGACCTGCACAAGGTTTCTAGCAGAACATGGGATTATAAAAAGAAGCTGTCTGCCTCACCTGTCCGTGGCTTTAATGTTTGTCAATCAGGCGACCCGAGTGAGAGTAGAGGCTCCCGTGATGTAGACCGATTGACTGAGAACAAAGTGTGAAGAACCAGGTTAAAAAACAATAAAGAAAGAGACAGATGGAAGAGAAAAAGGATGAAAAGAACAAGAAAGGAAGCAATTGAAAGTAAGAAAGACAAAGAAAGAGAGAAAAGAAAAGGGAAAAAAAATCAAAAGCCAGCAAAGGAAAAAGTACAGAAAATAGAAAAACAGGGACGAGCAGAAGGTGGAAAAGATGAAGTTAGAAGGAAAAGAGGTTAAAAGAATGAAAACTGAACAAAAAAAAGGAAAAAAAAACACAAATAAAAAGAAAAAATGTTAGAAATACTAAGAAAAAAGACAAGGAGAGAAAAAGATAAATAAAAAAGATAAAGAACATAAAAAGAAATGATACATCTGTGGTTGGTTTGTCACATCAGGTGCTAAAAGTAATCAAAAATAATAGCATGAAGTAGAAAACATGTAGGGACCAATCAGAACAAGTAGAGAGGGGACGTCTCTGAACTGAAACCTGGTATTTAGACATAGTTAGAAGAGCAAGGCCCTGATCAGAGTGCCTGTAACAGTTCATCATCACCCTGGTTTATAGAAATAAGCTCGGTGTCTCTAAATCTGCCTGAAATTAAATTAAATCCCAGCTGTTCTGTTTTTGTTTTTTTGTTTGCCCTCCACACTTCATCCCTGAAAACATCTTTTCAGACACGGTTAGTCTGAGATCAACTTGTTGTGCAGACACCTTGTCTCTCCGATGCACCTTTACACGACGACAGACAAACCGGAGCTGACAGAGGTCGTCTGTGTCACGCTGACAGACAGCCGGAGAGAGCGTGAGCGCTATATTTAAACTGCGAGTGTTTGTTTGTGTACATCTGTGTGAGCCCGCGCGTTTATCCGAGCATGAGTGTGTGCGCCATGGTTCCGTCAGGTCAGTGTATCCTGAAGACACTGTCAGGCGGGATTGATTTCCTCTCTCCCGATCCGTGGACACGTTCCTGTAACACAGCTGACCCCCCGAGTTGCGTTACCTTGTCATTTTGCGACACGGATCAAAGCCGAGACGAGCTGGAAATAGCCACACGGTGACCTTGAACTCTTGAAGGAAGCGGTGGAGGAGGAGGAGATGTGAGCGGCAGGGCAGAGGTTCAGATTCAGATTTCAAGCAACAGTTTCCAACTAAATGTGAGCACACGTCCTACAAGGGCTACACTATAGCTTTGATTTATTACACCATGATGACGTTTCCCTGCTCTGTCACGTGATCTATTACTTGATGTGGTTTCTTGAACGTTTTTTCAAGGTCAACTTTGACCTTAGGCACTAACAGTGAAGGTCAAGGTCAAACGCTTAGGGCGAGTATATTGTTATGAAGGTTGAAAATGATCCACAAAACATTGTGGGTGATATGAAACTTTTAATGATTTTCACATTTGGTGTGACATTGACCCAGTTTTCACCAAAATTAAAACAGCTCGGCTGTTATTGGTATCTACCATCACACAAAATTTGAACATGACATCTTGGAAACTGGACGCTAGAACGCTAACAAACAGACAAACAAATGGACCCATTTACAAACGTCCCTTCAGGGTGAGGCAAATATACATCGCCCTTTTTTTAAGCTTATAACCGTGATATTTGGACTCACTGGTATTCACACATGTGATTTTGTGTTTCACCAAAAGCCCGGTTGACCAAACAAGTCTGAGTTATTGGTCAAACTTAATCATTCTGAATTCCTTCTACCTCAAATTTACAACTGATAAATCAAAGTTTCTGATTCTGTGAAGCGTTCTCTTCCAAGTAAAGAAACCCATTTATGTGACACGTGTGTAAAACACGCCTAAAATTCATGTTAAATGAATAAATTTTAAGACTTTTAAATAAAGTTAATGACCTATAAAACAAAAGCATTCATGATTTTATAACATTCAGACGGGATTTATGAAATCAATCATATACTTGACTGAGCAAAACATTCACATTTCGATTGCGGCTGGTTCAAAATGCTGCCGATAGTCTCACAGTATTCAAATCTCACCTGGAAACATTAGCTTTATCATTTTTAGATTAGTTTCAGTTTGTTGTATCAATTTTCCCAGTTCATCTCTTTTTACTGCTATTATTTTACTTATTATTATTATTTGCTATCATCATTTATCATTATTTCATTATGCTATTTTTCTGTCTTTAAATCAATATGGAAGAAACAGTCCTGTCCATTAGGTAAAAGTACTGGTACCACAGTACTTGACTTTAAGGGTATTTTTGTGAGTAAAAAGTTAAACCAGTCTTGAAACAGCACGTCAAAAAATCATGAATAAAAGTCACATTTTTTGTGACAGTGACAACAACTTTTTTTATTACTGTCTGAAGCCTATATTTTGTTGTAACATTATCTCTGTTTACTCCAGCAGATTTTTGTTTTGTTTTATAACAAAGATCATGTGGTTTTGAATCAATGTGAAAATAGTGATACCACGGTGCTTTCACGTAAGCATTCGTGCTAACTGTCAAACTTGTCTCAGAGCAAAACGTGAAACAGTCACGAAAAGCTATTTGTTCGTGTTCTCTTAAGTTAGCAACATACACGAGCCGCATCATAGAAGTAAAGCAATAAAGAAGTTTGGGATGTATTCTTAAAAGATATGACGACGTATTATGTAACACAGTCTGGAACCTTTACCAGCAATAAGAGCCATTTTTGAGGGCTCTTTAGTCGGAAACATCTATGACTAAAACACGTGTAATGCCACAAACAAAAATTAGGTTTAAATCCAAAATTTGTATTTTTGATGTTTCCTAAAATCTTAAAACTTCAGGCGCAATACTGCTTCACTTTTTCAGATTAAGTCAGAAGAAAACTCACACGTTTAGTACAAGTCCAGGTGCAGAAATACTCTGACGAGTTGGTCGTATTAGATGCACGGTCTGATACTGTAGTGTTGGCCCAGGTTAAACATTGTAAGAGACCAATCACAGTGTAGTGATTTCACAGTTTTGCGATGTGGAAACACTATCACATCAAACAGTAACCCAAACTCTAAACACGACCACATCCTATCCCCCGACCCTAACCGGCCCCCTTTTTTGGATTTTTTCCTGAGTGGACATCAGCAAGTGTTTTTTCAAGTTGCAAAACTGTGACATCATGATTGGTCGGATGCAGTGTTGATCCAGGAACAATACTAACACAAGCGTATGAGTTAGACTGTATTAGTTGGTGATTGGATGATTTTTATGGAGTGGTCTGGGAGAGATCTGCGTCTGAGAAATGGTGATCAACCTCAGGAGAAAGAAGGCCGCTACAGGAACGGTGGAAGAGTACAAGTACATCCGTATCCACATCAACAACGGGTTGAACCAGGCGATCAACACAGACGAGTAGACTCTGTTTCCTAATCAAGCTGAGATCCGTCAAACTCACTTGTGTTGAGCAAAGTGTACTTTGCTGCGGTCTGCTGGGAGAAGCAGCACTGGAAGCCACAGACACCAACATACTTAATTAACTATGTGCTGTATATTATTAGCATTAGTTTTATTATTAAAGTCATCATAATTTAAACTGCTGTAAAAAAGCTTAGCTGCTCAGTTTTTTCTGTGCCTCTGTAAATAACCCTAAATTGCTTTGTACTGCACAGCTTAGCTTGACTGTATGTTGCGTGGCTGGAGCCCACACGGTAAACCCTAGACAACAATTGATGCTCACTTACACCTGATTTACAGTCAGCAGTTAACATAAAATTCATGTCTTTGAACTGTGGGAGGAAGCTGGAGTACCCAGATAAATAAAAAATATTTGGTTCAAGCTTAACAAAGAAAGGCCAGATGTCCGGTCCAGCAGCTAAAAGAACCTTTGCTTTTATTTACGTAGCACATTTGATGAAGTTGACGTTAAAGTGAAAAAGAAACGCACATATATGAGCACGTCTAGTGGTCTAAACATTCACCTAAAAAGCAGCTGAACGTAGTAAAGCTAGTTGGCTGCCAGGTCAGGGGGCAGGGACTGTCTTCAAAGTGCAGGACAGAGAAAAATGTATAGTCCACATCTTCCTTCGTGCACGCACTGCGTTGTTTCACCAAGATCAAGTTTTTCTTCCGCTTAACTTTTTTTTAACCTTTGAAGAGTTACAAATATCAAAATCCAAAGTAGCTTTTCAGTGCTGATACTTTTACTTCAATATTACTCCACTACACTTATGGGAACAGCTGTTCTTACCATATTTTTACACACACGTATATAACCCTCTTTAAATACTGTTTTTTTTCCTAAAAGTTTCTGGAGAAAACAGCAAGCATTATGAAAAGGAAGGAATGGTGCAGAAATGCAAAAAACTGAATTAAAAAACATGCAAAATGCAAAGATAAAGTGCTGTAGGTAAGTAAAAGCATGCAGCTTTAAATAAGCACAGTTTTCCTCCGAAGTTCAAATGCAACACTTCCACCAAGCAGCCACTAGAGGGCAGGACAGCACCAGGAAACACATGAACTCTAACCAGCAGCAGCAGCCACTTTTTTTAAAAGCAGTCTCACGGCAGCTCATTGTGACCTTTGACCCTGATCAACTGGAGCTTATGACAGGGAACTTGTTGGTCTCAGAATCATTACCTTTACTTTATTAACGATGCTCTAGCCTTCCTAAAAAAAAACAAACAATCACTTGATCTTTTTAAGCTTTGAACTTTGAGCTGCTGATTTCTTTTTACTCTTTGTTTTTTCTCATGTTAAAAAACTCAGCTGTAATAAAAACAATATCAGAAGCTCCAGAGTCCTGGAGATAACATTACATTGATCAAATATCACATTTTGATTCACAAAGACACTTCACATGAGGCCGGATCTCTGTAGCCTTCATAAAAAAGCTGCAGAAACAGCTCAGTTTGAACTGTTAAAAGTCACTTTCTCTTAAATGGAAATGAAAGCCCGACTGTGGAGGTCAGTCCTTTTGTTTAAACCCTTGTGTCCTTGTTTGATTTAAAAAAAAAAAAAACCTGAAAGAAAGAGGCAAGTGGCTCAGCATCAAAATTCAGTCTGCCGTTAAAATCATTTTAATTCGAAAAACAAGTGCCAGTTTTCTTTATTCTTTCATGTTTATGCTTCTATTCATCTTAATCTCAACACACCTCAACTCATCACTCTATATACAGCATCCTTCTAAAGGCATTTATTTAACTTACTTACATTATATGACAAAAAAGTTTGCAGACACCCTTCCAAAGATATTTAGTTTGGAGAAAAATGGAAATCCTGTAAATCCTGTGACTGGGTAAATAAAGAAGGTAAACTCCACAAACCCTAATACATCAGGGACTTTGGTATGTTCACATACCAAGCATGTTTATGTCTGTGAGGCTGACTGTCACTGGGCTGGATTTGCATCTGGGGCACAAAGTGTTACTAAAACTCAGAGGTTTACTGAGATTTTGATATGTCAGCTACCAAAAACACACACAAATTAGTCAGGTTCAGTATCTTTACTCAGGAGGATCTTTTTTCAAGGCAGTTTCCCTTCTTCACAAAAGCTTCAATTCTTTTTATTGACTTGCAGTCTTTAAGCACTGCTTCCTACATTTAGTTATTTTACCTGTTTAATTTATTTAAAGTTTAATCAAAAAATCTACTGTTAAAAATAATAACAAAAACATTTCCAAATTAATTGGGCCTATCAACAGAAAGAAAAAACTGTTATGACTTTATTTACTAAAATCTTGGCACTATGTTAAAGAGATATCAATTAAAGTTAAAGTGGAGCTTTGTCATACTTTCATGTAAAAGCCCTTTGTACCAAATGATAGTAAAATGAATCAATGTGACCTTTAACCAGGCAAGTCATTAAAAACATGTTCTTATTAACAATGGCAACATTTAGGAAATGAGGTTAGTTGAAAAAACATTAAATAGTCTGAGTATCTCAACACTTGTAAAATGTTAAGCTTGTAAAATGTTATTTATATTCTGCAGGAGATAAAATAAAAAAAATTCAAAGTTTGAAATCAACAATAACGCCTTTTAAAAAGGTCAAACAAAAATTAGAAGAATGTGGTTAATACTTGGTAGTGCTAAAAGTCTGCTAGCATGGATGTGCGCTTACATATGCGTGCAAGTTTCCACTGTTAGACTGAAAATCAAACTTAACTGAACCTCTTTGTGTATAAGACCTGATACTTCAAATGCATTTTTAAAATACAATATCTTTACATGACATAGTTAAACTAACACCAGAACATGAGAGTGTAATGCTAGGTAGCGCTAAATGTCTTCTAGCATCTCACTTTGTTATGTAAGTTTGTTTAGGTATTTTGATCAGTATACTAGTTATGTAGTAAAATTTATAATTTTAAAGGTTGGGTGATTTTAATTGTAAAAGATCATGTACTTAAAACAAGTTTTAAAAATACATACGGTCATGCTAAAATATAAATCAGCACTATTATTAACAAAGTAGGCTAACTAGATAACTCTATTGGACTAAAAAAACACCTCTTTAACTATTTAAAGGAGGTGATACTTAAAAGATATACTCTTCCTGACAGTAAACCTAATACTGGAAAGTGATAAGTAAGGCTAGGTTGCTCTAAAAGCATTCTAGCATAAATATATGCTAATATTAGCAAAATATGTGAGCCAGCTTCCACTTCTAGACTGAAGTTTCAAACCTAACAGTACAGCATTTTCCTTCGAATTTTTAATGTTGTGAAGGAGAAAAGGCTTTTAGATTTTAAGGGTGGGCTGATATTACGTTTATGAGAGATTATACTTGAAACAAGTTTTTAAAGCACAAGAACCTCTCCTGATAAAGTTACACTCAAAGTAGAAGAAGATGGTTAATGGTAGGTAGTGCTAAAATATAAATCAGAGCAGTTATTAGCAAAGTGGGATAACTAGATTCCACTTTTTGACTGGAAACACAGGCATATCTACACAGGGGTTTTTAGAGAATGTTAAATTCTATAACCTTTCAACATGCTTTAATTCTGGGGGTTTAAGAAGGATCTATAGCTTGTTAACTAGTCTCAATTTATGGGACTTGGAAATTAGAAATACAAATAAAGTGAGACAATAAAGTGGCTTTAAGATTGTTCCTGGAAGCAATATTATAAACAGCATTATCAAATATTAAATAGAACAAAGGATGTTGTTACAGTGGTCATATAGTGCAAAGGCCATACAGTAGAGAGTCCTGAATGTTCTGTCTGCAGATCAGCTGATCGACCTCATTTCATCCACTGTATTCTAAGAGTCGCCTGCGTCATCTGGTCCACCATCCTCCTCCTCCTCGCACACACACACACACACAGAGTGAGAAAGTGCTGAGGCCCAGCTGGGTGAGCGAGCTGCTCCTGCTCTTTCTCTCTCTCTCTGAGAGCTATTTGGTTGGTTATGGATCCCTGAGGGACGCCGCTGCCTCCTGTGAGTGGGGGATCCATGCCAGGCCCTCGGTCGAACCCTGTGTGTAGATGTGTGTGTGTTTGTGCAGACGTAACTCTGGCTGGCACTTTCTCAAACATGTGCCAAAAGACGACCAAACAGCAAGCGTGTCTGTTTGTGTGTGGAGATGCGCTCATGCAAACACAATGCGAGGAGAGTTCAGCTTTCATGCTGCACAACACGACTTTTAAAAGGCCAAAACTAATGCTAATTGTCTGCAAATCGGAACATTTTAAAGCTCAAAATTAAGAATGTGTTATTCTCTTAGAGACTGTTTATTTTTTAATGCTTCTGCATCTTAAAAACAAGAGACACTCTTGGGGTGGTACTAGTACTGGTTTGAACCCTCTTTTCCATGCAAACCTGCATTGCTTCTTCATTAATTAAGAACAGAGATAAGACTTAATTCTGTTCTTAATTCTTTGGCATAGATTTAACAAGGTGGTGGAAAAACTCAGAGATTTTAGTCCATGTTGACGCGACAGCACACAGTTGCTGAGGTTTGTCAGCTGCACATCGATGTTAAACTCCCGTTCCACCATTGACATCTGGTGACTGTGGAGGCCATCTGAGTACAGTAAACTCATAGTCATGTTCAAGAAACAAGTTTGAAATCTCATATTATGTTAAATGTGGCAAGCCTTGTGACACCATGTTACTTGATCAGCAACATTGTTCGGGCAGGCTGTAGTGTTTAAATATTACTTAGTAGGTACTAAAGAGCCTGAAGTGTACCACAACAATAACCCCCACACTATTATGCCCTCAGCATCAGCCTGAACCACTTCTGCAAGGCAGGATGGATCCATGCTTTCATATTGTTTACATCAAATTTTGACCCTATCATCTTTATGTTCCAACAAAAATGGAGATGGAGTTTTGGCTAGCCTGAGTAAATGTAGCCTCTCTTTCTTGCTGTGGTCTTCTGTTGCTACTGAGATGCTCTTCTGCATACCTCGGTTTCAACGAATGCTTACTTTAAATCACTGTTGCTTTCATATCAGCTCAAAGCAGTCTGGTTACTGTTCGTTGACTTCTGAATAAGGCATTTTTTTTACCCTAGAGAACTGACACTCACTGTATATTTACTCTTTTTCAGACCATTGTCTGTAAAACCAAAAGATTGCTGTATATGAAATTCCCAGTAGAGCAACAGTTTTTCAGTAACTTTGATTAGCTTGTCTGGCAGCAAAAACAACAATGCCATATTCGGGTGATCAGGTGTACCTGATGAAGTAGCAACAAAGTTTAGTTGAAGAAATGAAAATATATTTCCTTTCCAAAAATGCTACTGCAAAATACGACATTAGATATAAAAGTATAAAATGAATTTGCATAAGATTTCTCAAGAACCCATCTTCAAAGACTCAGAATCATCAGACTCAACAACATCACTTAATGCTAAATAATAATTTAGCTTTAATCTTTGCTATTATTAGCATGGCAGGTTGGTAGTTCTGAAAGTGACTGACAATAAAAAGTTGAAAGTTTAATTCTTCCAAAGTGTTAAGTGTTATGGGACAAATCCTGTTGATTATTAATAAAGAAACCATTTATAACATATTTGGGGTTTTCTAGGTGTTTTGTATACTTTTGATAGTGCAGAGCCTTTTAACAGTAAAGTTGGCGCTGTTACATATCTTCGAATTTTAAAACTTGACTGATGTCAAGAATAGAAGTTCGATGGTTTTGGTAATTCCTAACCAGAGTTAAATTATGATTAAAGAGAGTGTGCTATCTGAAGAAAGCACTAAAGTCAATTAGCATAATTAAGGGCTATTAGCAACACAGGCTAGCTAGTTTACACTTTGAGACTGGAAATACAAATACAACAACGCAGCAGCTGCTCCAGAGTGTGGAAAAAGAAAAAAAAAATCCATAATACACTTTAGCATTTTTAATTTTACAGGTTAAAGGAGGGAACTAGCACCTCCCTCATGCTATTTTTATGAATATTTTTATGCTATAAAACGGTAGCTCATGACAGCAGGAATGGCGTAATAGGTAAAAGAAAAAACGCAGGACCTTCTGAGGGAGATACGAGAGTCCAGATAGAAGATTTATTTAATTTATCTTGTTTTGTTTTTTTCCCCAGTGTTTGTTTAAAGCCATACACACCAATAAAACTGAAAACCAATCTATGTTTGCAAGGCTTTATATGGAAAAGAGCTACACAAAAAGCTGAACGCATTATGGTATTTACACTGTTTTCTTAAAACTGTATTTTTTTTCTTTATAGAAAATCAGAGAATTCAGATGTCATATTCATATCTGCAAAATAAATAAATAAATACAACTGACACCTTTATTTTAAAAATTAAATAATTACATTCACTTTTCTATCACAATTTATTATTCATCAGGACAAATTTAATGCTTCACTCAACTTTTCGCTTCTGAGTTCCATTATCTGTAAGAGGTTTTTTTTTTGTTATCTCTAAAAAGTCGTCAGTTTTCCTCATCCCGTTCTACACACATTCCTTGTTGCTGTATTCCGTTTAAGTCACCGAAATGGTGTTTTGCTTTTGCTTTGATTATCCAACGCTTCAGTCTCGGGAGCGCTTTCAAACTCCTTCTGGGTTACTAAAAAGTGGACACGGACTGTTTGCAGTTATGGGAGATTCTGTATATTTTGACCTCTTTCTCTACACTTTACATTCTTCATCCAAAACGTGACGGAGATGGATGCAAATGCTGTTGTTCGTGCCGGGTTTTAATTGTGTGTCGATCCTGCTGCTTTGGCTCTTTGCATATGTAATAAAACTACTTTTCTTTTCACCCCCTGAGCTCTAAATTTCTAGCTCTTAGTTTCAGTTTCTGCGTCGCCTTTTTCTGGCTTCAACAACTTTGTTCCATTTCTCATTCTCTGGCATAATTACAGCTTTATAGCATTCTCCACCGCTCGGGCATGCTGTAGATATCACCCCCCCCCCCCCCCCCCCCCCCTTTCCCTCTCCCCC
>VUQR01010854.1:106734-117480 GCA_015108515.1 Hemichromis elongatus | reverse complement strand
AAGTCACTACAAGTTAACTAAAAAATGTGGGTATGTATGTACGTATATATATATATGAATATATATATATATATATATATATATATATATATATATATATATATATATATATACATATTTTTAGCAAGTGAAATGTAATTTTCTGACAATTCAAGGAGAACTGGGGCTAATTACACTGGTTTTGCTGCCGTGTTCAAGCCACAAAAAGTCAATTTATATGGGGAACATGAGCCATTCTTCAAGATGGAGATGGCTGGTCATGGCTTTTGGACTTGTCACATCATATTTAAGTCGACAGTGTCCTCCTCCTTAAGGTTTTCTAAGCGCTGACAGATTTTCTAACTGGGCAAATTACCAGGCTTTGATACCTCGCTCATCTTCTAAAGCCAATCAGAACATGTTTACCATTGCTACCAGAGAAGGAAAGAAGTTTTAAAAATCTCGGCTGTGATGTGGCCCCTCTGCCACAAGAAAAAGGGGAGGGGGCGGCACCCTCGTGACTTTAATGAAGCGCCCAGCAATTATCAAACCTCCCCCCACCTATTGATCGCTGCTCTCGTGTGGGGTCGGCCAGCATGATGCCAGCTTTTTAAGTCACATTTTTTTTTGCTTCGGTTCATTATGGGGACCAGGCACCATGAAAGCACTTGTCAGGATGTCACCACTCGTCCCGAGCTTGTTTGCTGTAAATGTGGCCCTGATTTTGCGCTGCAGAGGGGTTTGAATGGCCTTAAAGGTCCAAATATCCTCATCGCATGATAGAAACGTAAGGAATAATTTGGAGCTTCCACCTCCAGATGTATGCCAATCATTTCTTTATATTTTTACTTCCAAGTGATTTTGAGCAATAGTTCTCCAGGCTTTCTGAACGTCGTCAGGAGTTTTTCTTTGGACATCAACTGCTTTTTAACTCACTTTCATTCAGAGGAATGCTTTTTTCGTTTCCTGAGCCATTTGACACTGACCCTATGAATCGTTCAAGCACAAAACAGACTCAAGGTGCTGTTTGTACATATAGCAGAAAACTTAGCAAAGAACCAGTTTGTTCCCAATTCTTTAGTTAAATCTACAAAAACAATGCCAAAGATAAAGTTTGACAGACATAAAAAAGTATTTTTTTCATCAACAAAGAGCTGTTAGCTGAGCATGGTGTGAAGTGTGCTGCTAAAAAATCTGAGTAAACTGGACCAATAAAACTGGATAGTTATACAGTTACATGTGAACTGCTGTAGCTGTACGGTGCTGTGCAGGTAAAGGGATTACCGTTTAAGTCCTTTGGGTCAGACATTCATTTGGTGCCAATTTATTCCCGAACATTTCAAGTATTTGATAAATGAAGACTGCTTTACCCTTGGCTCACCCATTCAGGCACATTATCAAGTCCATGGGTGTATGTCACAGACATTAGGTGAGAGGTGGGGCATGCCCAATTTACCGTCACATCAACACATTGATGTGACGAGTCTAATGACTTGCCATTTAACTTGTGGAGCAGTTCTCTGGACAGGTTCAACCCCAGAATCTTCTGGCTGTGAGAAATCTGATGCACCGCTGTCCTGCCCAGCTATTAATTTTACTGGGTAATTCATGTAACTAATGTCACAGCACTTTCAAGTTAGTCATTCAACAGTCAGCACCTTGGTGAACACTAAGATGAAAGTGTCTAATCTTAAGGAACCGACTGGCTGGCAGTGGTTCCTGGACGTTTCTGGCTCTTGCTGGGTGAAATTGGTTTGAAAGAAGGTTTTGCACCTAAAAGCTCCAACTGGTTGCTACAGTTGTCTGTTCTTTCTCATGTTTGTCTGCAAATACTCACCTAATACTAAAAAAAAAAGAAGGGTGACACAAATTGGAAATTCATCATTTCTATGTAAAAATGTAAAACCAGAAACCGGTCAGTCTTTTTTAGACATCTAGAGAAGCTGAAATTTGAGGATCCAGCATCAACTGAGACAAAAAAAGTATTTTCTGTTGAGATATTAGTCTTTGTGTATCTTTCATCAGAGCCTTCCATGCTGGAATACTAGAAAATTTAGCAGCTAAAGGACCATATCAATATTTATCATCTGGCTTTAGAGCTTTACTGCTAACAAGACAGATGCACAAAAAGCAGCCCCTATTTCAGAGTTTAAGGTTTGAGTAAGTTAAAGTCATACAGGGCTGTGACTTGGATTCAGGTTCAGATGTGTGCGCTTCGGGAGTGTGTAATGACTGCTTAAACCCATTGAAGGAAATCCATCTGCGCGCTGGTGTCTGTGAGGGTGAGAAGTTTGTTTGGGTCTGAACGGCATGAGCCACAACTCAAGGCAAGTGGAGGGTGATCGAGTTGCAGAGTCAGAGACGGTGTGCGTGCGTTCGGCGGGATCCCACACACACATTCATCCTGCTAGAAATGTTTAAATCTGCGGACGTGGGGGAGAAAAAAGGAAACATGTTGAAACGGTGAAATCCATCCAGGATACCCGAGCCGTTCCCTCGGTGTGTGGACTTCTCCTTCACGGCCTGACTGAGGCAATAAAACTCTGACTCAATCTCGTGAAATATGCAGCAGTGCCGCTGTGGTCCGCTGCTCCGCTTCCAAACACATCAGCCCCGTATTGTTACAGCTCTCTGTTTACCTTCAGGCCCCGACGCTCTTCATTTTTGCATCGCCACCTGTCACCGAGCTCTCATTTATAACACGAGCGGGCTCCTTGGCCTTCCAAACAATGCCAGAACTGTGAAACTTTCTGTTATATTTATACCAAAAAGAAATATAAATATTTGAACTAGCCTTTAATGGGGGGTTTTGTGCATTCCATCATATCGTACACAACCTCAATTGTTACCTTGGACGAATGGCCGGGTTGTATTTACTTTGGGGTCTTGTGAGTGATATCTGCATCGATGCTGTTTGCCATATTAGTGAGCTAAGACCTGAGGCTCTCCAGCTGAACTATTGCGGCTGTGTACACAATTTAGACAAAAACCCTGTTTATACTGCAAAAGAGGTGTATTTTGTAAGCCCTGCTGTATATTTAATTGTGAAATATTTCCTGTGACCAGCCGGTGTGTCCTGATGGCCTAATATAACCCACAATGCACCTTCAGCTGTGGGAATCGCAGCATTTGGTATCATTTAGTTAAGTTTGTAAGCACTTCTTTTTGTATTATTAATAGGTCCTACTGATATAGGATTCGTAAGACAGATACCGATGTCGATATTTGTTATACATCTGTCAAAAACAGATACATTGGCCAATCGTTCATAAGCAAAACACAAACACAGTTTTGTTGCCTGTAGTTGTTTGTAAGATGCCCTACACTAGAATACATTTGATTGCAGTGCCATAACAAATCGTAGATTACTTGTTTACGTGTCGCCCAACTTTGCACGGATCAGCTGTTTTTTTGTCTTCCTAACACGTGTTGCCAACAGAGACGTTGCAGTGCCCTCTCGAGGACAAACTATCCAATATCCACATTTATAACATGATTGAAGAGTGTTTCTCCCATCTCTTTTTTTGCTTTTTAAATGTTCATTTATCATACCGATACACCAGCAAACAGCCAATCTTGGCTATAAGTACAAATGTCGATACACATTTATAATTCTGCACACGTGTTTTATAAACCTTCTTGACTTGAATTTTCTTTTTGTAGATGTTTCTTGGGTCTTTTGGTATCTTGAATGTCTTTGTGAGATGATTCTGCAGAAATCAGATCACTCTCAAAAAGTATTTGTGACATATTTGTGCCAAAATGTTTAAAACTAATGCTCTATCATATCTTCACATGCTTGGTTTGGGTTAGGAAAATATTGTCCTTATGACGTGTTACCTTATGAGCTAATGCTCTGGGTCTGAGTTGCAGGGGCATCAGCCTAAGCAGAGAGGCCCAGATCTCCTTCTCTTCCAGCTATTCTGCACTATAGCATGTTATCCCAGCTGTACAGGACAGAAACAACTCACCAAGCAGGCATACAGAAGGCATCGAAGGACATCCTGGACTCTGATCTCTGCACCCTATCTCTGAGTGAGAGTCCATACACCCATCAGAGGAAGCTTGTTTCTGCTGCTTGTGTCTGTCTGGAGCTTGTGGCCGTAGGTGAAGGTGCCAGTCCACAGCTTTACTTTCACACTCAGCAACAATATCTTTACCACAAACGGACGCTGCAAACATCTGTCTGTCATCCTCCCTGTGGTAACTAACCTCCTGAGACTGTCCAAAAAGACCCTAGGTACTGAAGACGAGGCTGATCTGTTAAAGTAGCAGCGCCTCTAACATAAAAAATTCTCCTACTGCACAGTTATCATTAAGGTGGAATCCATCCATAGAGGCCAAAGACACAGTCTATACAGTTGCTTGCTGATAAAGCCTATTTATACCTGACTGCTTATATAAACAGGACTATATGGAAGCTCTAAAGCTGCATACAAAATGCATGCTGATTGTATTAAAATGTTGAGTTGCACACTCATCCAGGTTTTACAGAGGTATGAACTAATGCAGGTTGAGTCCAGGGTCTGATCAAGGTCTTAACCTGGGTACCTGGATCTTGATGGCACTGAAGGGGATGGAGATTTTAAACTTATCAACAGATATCTAAAAAAAACTCTTTTGTGCATGAAACAGCATCAACAGTCCCCTCATAGGCTGTTTTCTAACACAAAGTTAAACTTCTACAAGTCCGATATCGATCATTTTACAGCTTTTAATCTGCTTAAGAAATTTCTCGTTAACATTGAGAGTCTCTAACAGTCTGAATTGGTTTTGATACTGACTGGCGTTGCAGTTCAGAGCTTCCAGCATCACTGTCCGTGTGACGCCGCCGCTGTGACTCCGTACTGTATCCCAGGCTGGATTTAGAGATCTTTGAAAAGAGGCAATTTCAGATTATCGTGGCCTGATCTGTGTGGATGTGTCGGCCCTGTCAGCTGCGCGTGGATACGAGCAGGACACACATGGTTTAGGAATGCACAGATGCCTCGCGTTGTCGTTAATCTCCCCGAGTGGCTCGCGTCTCGATGGCATCCATATGCAACTTTAATTTCAGCACTTCAAGCTGCACGGGAGGGGATAAAGATAGCTTTTGAAGATTGCTTTTCATGTTCATCTGAGCGTTTAAGTGTTGCAGAGAAGATCTGGACTGTTTTTTTTTCTTCTTTTTTCCTCTTTGGTGAAGCAGGAGTTCGGCTTCTGCGAGACAGCTTGAAGCATCTGAAAATGGCAGCTTTAGCGGTAATTTCCTGGTATTGTCTCCACGCTAACGAGATAAACACTGTGTGTCAATCAGAGCGACTTCCAAAAGGTGTCGTATTTCAAGGTTGAGCTACATTTCGTGCGGTAACATTGAGCAGTGGATGGAAATAGTAATTTTGTGGAGAGAACTTGACTGAGCTGCCAGCTGTTTTTGGACATTTTTATATTGGAGCGTGTTCTTTACCCTCCAATAAAATGCTAAAACTTCAGTATTCCTCTCTCACATGAATACGCTTCGAACAAATAGCCCCAACATCCATGTTATACGATCCCCATTGTTAACTGTTCTCTTTTAACTTCCATCCAAATCAGCTCGCAGAGGGCCAGCGCTAAAAAGGATATGGAGCTTTCAGATGGCACCTAAGAGCTGTATCGCATAACCGCCGAGCCTTTTTATGGATTAACAGTTTATTCCTTTTGCTGGAGCCACACCAAAGCGCCCTGGCCCTGTGTAAAATACACTGCTTTTGGTGAATTATGAGCGTGGCCTTCATCCAAGTGCCTGCGGCCTTCCTGTTTATTTGTACGGCGGCGCAGGTCGGCGGCGAGGTGGGGTCCGACGGATCCAGCTGAGCATGTGTAAACACTCGTCCTGGGAGCCGCGGTGAAAGTGGCTATTTTCCTCCGGCGAGGGGATTTTTTTTACTGCCCATTGTTTTTAACAGTGAATCGACCTCTTAAAAACATTGGACGCTCTCTCATGGCTCTCCTGTGGCCCAGAGAGTGCTTTGTATATGCCTATCGACAAAATATTTCTGTGTTATGGCATGTGTGTACTGCGACTCGTATAAACTAGAAAAGGAACACAAGTGCGCTGACGGGAACATCTCGCTCATTTTATGCAAGCGTTCCCCGGAAAGTTCACCGGACAGCAAGCTTTTTTAAAAAAAAAAAAAAAAAAATGACCTGTGTCTTCTTTTACTGCAAGCTCTCAGGCATGCTGATAAACCCCCTAACCTTGAGCTATCATAATATGTCGAGTCCTAGCAATCACGGGACAAAAAATAAACATTTTCATTGACAAATGTGTGAAAAATGTTACTTTTTTTCCCCCACAAAAGTCAGGCTTGCCTATCTCCAGAACACAGAACACAGAACTAGACCTCACTGATAATGATTTACACTCCCACAGCATTACGCTCAAGGCAGGCCGGGCGCTTCTGCATCGTTTTATCTACATTTCACTAAAACTAATGCAAAAAGTCTGAAGATTTCACAGATTTTTACATTGTTTGAATCACAAAAACTTGAAAACAAAAAAGCTGGAGACTCAATATTATTTCATTATACAGGACACTGAACATAGAAACCAATCTGCTTTCAATTAATTTCTAGAATTGTCTTAAAATGCCTTGGACATAAACTGAAATAATTTGATTTCAGGACATTTTATCTCCTGATTTAATTAAATCAGACAACAAGAAGTCTTTAACTGTTATATTGTAAGGTAAAGACCCTACAACTATAGAGAGAACCCCCACCAAAACAGCTCACCCCCTATGAACAAACCCTATTTGACAGTGGGAAGGAAAAACTCCCTTCTTACAGGAAGAAACCTTTGGCAGAACCTGGCCCAGGGGGTGGGGTCGAAGAAGGAGACAGGACAGAAGAAACAGTGTAGAAGAGAGCCAGAGGCTAACCAATATTATCTCCTATGAGCAGACTTTGTGACTGTGGGAAGGAAGAACTACCTTTTAACAGGAAGAATGTTGTTAAAAAAGGATGAGAACAAAGAGAAGAGAAAAAAAGAGTTAAAGACATGCAGTAGTTTCATATAAATGCAAAGGAAGTAAAAGGCAAGTAGAGAAGAGATGCATCATGAGGAGTCTACCAGCAGTCATACCCTATGGCCGCCTGAGTCACCTGATCCAGCACTAACTACAAACTTGATCAAACAGCTGTGTTGTGTGTAGTGACTGAAGACTCCTCCACAATGAAATGGAGCCCATTGAGGTGGCTCAAGCATCAAACCAGGAGGCCTCCTGGGTAAGGTGTTCCATTCAACTGGGCGGAGACCACAAGGCAGACCCAGAACATGCCATAAATATTAGGACTCTCTGCTGGCTAAGAGGATGTGGCCAGGATGGATGGCTGGATGGATGAATGAATAAAGGGTTTTAATTTTACTGTTAAAAGTAGAGAAGGTGTCTGTCTCCTGACAACAAAGTGGGAGCTGGGTCCACTGGATTTATTGAAAGACTGAGGTATCAGTTTATCTTGTATCCAGATTTGACAATTATTTTGCACTATAACTGAACACAAACTGAGTGTTGAGCAATGATGTTAGTGTGGATTTCATGAATCCATAGACACTCCCTCATTATGGTCTTTTACTCTCATCTTTTATTTAAAGCAGAGTCAGTTCCACTACTTTATTACAGTGTTAAATCCTCACCTCTTGCTATTGTTCTTTGGACACAAAAATCAATCAAGAAATCTTTTTATACTTACTTATTGTTCTAGGCATGACTGTAAAGTACAATAATGAAGAGATTCATGCATTTTTTGGTTTCTTTTGCATAGATGCTGGATTTTTCAATGAGTAACTGTCATCTTCTGTAGCTCTGCCCATAAAACACATCAGCATCACTTACAAATACACAAAATAAATCTTGGCCTGGATATCTGTTCTCATTAGCTACATCAGAGGCCCCAAAGCACTGGATGTTGATTCTTAGTCATCAGATATTAGCTGTTGTGCCCCAGAGTTGGATCTACTTGGATTATATTTGCGCAAAAAATAAAATTCAAGAACAAAATTAAAGACAAAACTGGACTTCTATAGTGTATCTGAGAGAAAGCTTTCACCATTTGCACAAAAAGACCTGCTGAGCTAAAACACGACCCATTATAAACCGAAGGATAAACGCACTTCAACCCCCAGCGTTTGTGGTACACAGTTGGACAGATGGGGGACAAACACACTCAGTCGTTGTCTGCATGTCAGTTTGAGCCCCGAGCTTGATTGTGGGGACATTTTTCAGGGTAACTTGTGTGTCTGTGAGGTGCAGCCGCCGCTGTTGTTTTTGTCAACATGATCCGGGTCATCCAAAGGCAAAAAAACGTCAGTGGCATCAGAGGCTTCACCGCAGCTCTGACTCAACAGCCCGCACTCGCTGGGACATAACTGACATGACAACAACGATGATGACGGTCGTTATGGGGACCGAGTTCGGGGACAAGCTGGAGAAAAACACATCTGTAGGGTGGCGTTTGGGAGGATGAGGAAGAGGAGGAGGAGGAGGTGGAGGGACGGACGCGCGGCTGTTTGAGTGTTGCCACTATGTGAAAGCTTCTCCGGGCTGCCCGTGCACTTTGACACCGGTATCCGAGTCCCGGAGGCCGTCAGGGAAAAGTGTGTTTGTTGCTGCTGAAGGGGTCTGGGAGCAGGATCCAAGCCAGGGGTCAGAGGGTTAGCTACATGTCCTAAAAGCAAACTGTAACCTACTTTCACCCCCCCCACACACGCACACCGCACACAGAGCTCACTAGTCAGACATCCTGCCACGGAGCCCACTCTTCATGTTCTGCATGTTTTGCAAAGTCAAAAGGCCACAAGACACAAGAGGTAGTTCAGCAAACTTTAGGGCATCTGCCAAAGTGCCCGTGAGTTCCCACAGTGCCGTTCGCTTTCAGTGTGGGTGGCTCAAATCCCTCAGCCCTGCAGTGTTGGTGTGATCTGCATAACTGCTGCTAAAGTATACATTTTACACACACAGAGGTAACTCCAATGCCGTGGAGCTGATTTTAAGTTTAATGCAGACTTTTAAGAGAGAAAAATTAGACCCCAAAATGATCAGAGACCAAAATGATTCAATATAGTTTAACCCAGCTGGAGACACGTGTTAAAATAAGATAAGGTTTGTAAGTGATTTGTTTAGTTATAGAATTGTTCTTTTATTTGTTTTATTTCATTGTTACAAGAAGTGCTGATGCGAAAAAATGTGTTCTAGTCCCACACTTCCTGCTGTGCCTAGCAGGAGCTTTTATTTTGAAGATTTACCGGAAATTGCGTGTTAACATGGTGTGTTGTCATCCAGACTGGCAACAGTGGACAGACAAAAAGGGTGCACTCTAGACTTAAAATACACCAAGCTTGAAACTTCTCTAGACTTGTGAGTTGCTGACTGACAGATCATTGCAGATCATTCCCTCATCTCATCTGTGCTTTAAATTGACTGACTGGCTCTATAAAACTCTAAGTAACAAGCTAAAAGATAAGGTTGCAACCTAACAAAGTACAATAATTAAGGACAATGCATTTCATTTTTTATTTTATTTTGTAAAGGGGCCAGGTTGTTATTTCTGTTATGAAGCTATTACCTGTTGAAAACTAAAGTCACAGTTAACTGAAGTTCCTGCGTGTTATGATTATTCACACTCAGGTCCAGCTCCCCCCCCCCCAAACCTAGAGTGAGGTGTACTTACCCAGGAGTGGGTTACAATAGCACCAGAAAAACAACTCTTCTCCTTTCATTGGACTGAAATCTTTTCAAACCAAGCCAGGATTGATCGTTTAGGCTCGTTTTCTCCTATAAACCACACTCATATGCTGCTCAACTACACTAGCAATAACATTTTGGTTCATCTTTTGAATGTTTAGCCTCCAGTAGTGGCTCATTAACATTTAAAGAAGGGTGTTAAACTCTCTTTAGTCACAACCAAGTAAATCCACTACATAAGACTCTTAAAAAAAAGTAATTGAACTTTGTTTTAAAGGTACTATTTGTACTCGCCATATGCAGAATTTAGTTAAAGCTTGGCTACCAGGCAGGGCAGGGTTTTGTTGAGATGTACTCATACTTCCTCTGGATTCTTTGCCCTTTTGCTAGGACATCATTGTAAATAAAAACATGTTCTTAACAACTTTAACAGTTAAACAAAAATAACTTTGACTCACTGCACCATCTTGTAGATTTGGGTTTCGTTAACTTAAAAAAAAAGTCTGTTATTTTGTTGTAAAGCACTTTTTTATGTTTATTTCCAAAAGTGATAAAGAAGTACAACCCGGCTCTGCTTCAGCTTCTGTTTAGATGTCTTTAACACTACATACAGATGTTATGGACATATGTGCACAGCAGTAAGGTCTTTATATTCAGATTCTGTTGAAGGTCACAATTATGCTCTACTTTTTCTATAACTCACCTGGGCTAGACTGAACAATTTGGTGCACTGGTCCTTGCCCATGTTTCTACTCTACCTGAGCACTCAAAGCACTTTTTAATCTCTCTGGTGACCTTCATTGCCATCTCGTGTCCCAATTCAACCAGTCAGCATTAAACTGGCATCTCTGAATTCCCTTAATTCCTCTAATCCTTCTCGCTGCCAATGTTGGGCCATAAATCAACCTTAAAACCAAATGATCGCCTTTAAAAGTGTGACAAAAATTAATAAGATATCCAAAGTAAGGTTTACCATAGAGAGGAAGAGATATAAAAAAAAACCCCATAAAAGATAAAAAAAAAAAAAAAAAAAAAAAAAAAAAGTCAAAAACATTTTTTTTTT
>VUQR01010854.1:95442-106714 GCA_015108515.1 Hemichromis elongatus | reverse complement strand
TGAAGGAAAAAAAAGAGAAAAAAAAAAGGAAAAAAAAAAAAAAAAAACCCCAAAAAAAAAAAAAAAAAAAAAAAAAAAACAGAGAAAATGTCAGAAACAGTTTTCATTGTGTTTAACACTTGTTCATCAGTTTACCCCACAGGACGGGTTTGTATCATTTACTCCACTTCACATTAAAATCTTTTAAAGTAAAGCACATGTAATGACTGAATGTGCCAAAGTCAAGATATCTCAAAATCGCGACCCTTTTTCTTAATCTCGAACTGATGTTTCTTCAAAAATGTGCCCTCCAAATGTTTTTTTCAGGCTGTTTCTCTTAAAACACTAATTCATCATTTTATAGATATATGACTCATCAGATATAGAAATGCAAACTTCCGGTCCAGTTTAAATTGAATTGGGCTGCATGTGACTAGTAAACCTTGATGCCATGACAAAAGTCCCATCCATGGTCGCGCTTTGGTGTTGATTCGACCTATCAGTTGCTGTAGCCTTGTGCCACGGCAGCCAGGCTGACTACATGAGCGTTGGATCATGTTGGTTTTTAACTATATGTTAGTACAGAAGTGCAGAGATTTATGAGAGTATATGAAGAAAGATGTTGAAACAATTTAAAAGATTAAGCTATCTGGAAGAATGAATGATGAACGCTAATTTTTATTTATATAACCCCAAATCACAACAACATTGACATCAAGGTGCTTTATGTTGTAAGGTAAAGACCCTACAATTATATATAGAGAAAAAAACCCCAAAACACCCCTATGAACAAACCCTTTTTTACAGGAAGAAACCTATAATACTACAGAGAAAAACGCAACACTTAACGCAACGGGAGCTATCTCCCATGACCACTAATGGGCTCTAATGAGTTTGGCACCCCTGACTTTTCAAGACTGCCATGTTTCCGTTTTTTTATCAGTTCCCAGAGTCAGAACCAGACACGGAGAAGCTGGATTCAGCTTTTATGCTCCATATATCTGGAAAAAGTTCCCAGAAAGCCTTAGATCAGCTGAAACACTCAGCGTATTTAAATCCAGGTTGAAGACTCACCTGTTCTCAGCTGCATTTCAATTAAGCACCAAATCCGCGCGGTTTTACTTTTAAGCCTAAATTTTAAAACTTAAATTTTAACTATGGATTTTATCTGTTCTTTTTTTTTTTTTTACTGTTCTCTTTTTTTCATTTTAAATCATGCTTTTTATTTGTTTTTATCTTTTAATGTCTCTGTAAAGCACTTTGAATCACCTAGTTGTTGAATTGTGCTATATAAATAAACTTGCCTTGCCTAAGTTGTTGTGGTTTAAATGTGTGATTGCGGTAAAGGTGCCCAGGATAGGCTTTGCTTCTCTTTCTCCTTGCCTCATTGATTCATGGAAGAAGAGACAACAGGGCTCCTGCAGGTCAACAACACCTTCCACCTGTGTGTTATGGAGTGTCTTTGAAGCAGGATTGGTTTGTCTTCCACTGCAGAGGAGCAGCTGTCAGACATAATGGTCAGTTTCACTGCTGTACCCCAGCAGTAACTACCCTGGTGTGGTAGGTCGGATTTTTAGGTATCGTTTTCTTCCAAATCAAATTATCGGTACAAAGAAAGGATTTCTATACAGGAGATGAGGATGTTCAGCTTTTCTTCTACACTCCACCCCTGTTGCCCTGCAGGCTGCCGACCCTCCCCTCCCCGACCGTGCTGACCTCTCTACCATCTTTTAAGTCGATGCAAACGTACCAGCGTGAAATCACAAGCAGAGACACAGCTGGCCTGTAGCACAGAGAAAAAGATCTGCTCTGCTCAGGATCATCCTGCTCGTCTTCCTCTCGATGACTCGCTGCCAGTTTGAAGTTTGACTCTGAGGCGCGTTAGAGATCTTATAGGGTTTGAAGTCGAGAGCCGCAGCACCGACAAGTACCCGCTTCTCCTTTCACCTCGAAGCGTTTCTTCTCCCCACCCCGAAACAAAGCAGCGAAATTGTCAAGTATCTCACAGATCAGGCAGAAAAAGAAAGAGGAAGGGAAAAAAAGAAGAAGCAGCGACTGTGAGGGAGTCGGACGTGGTTTCTTCTTGTGTTCGGGGAGGGTCAGTGATCACATTAAGGATGATGCTGTTAAAAATCTCCCTCAGACCTGATCTTACTCGTTTCCTTCTGCCTTCGAGCTCTTCTCTACCGGTGAAAACATGTCAGCACTAATAAAAAAAAGAAAAGATGAAAAGCAGAACATATTAAGAAAGTGAGGAGCTGTTTGCTGCAGAGCCCCAGAGAGCTGGGAATGCAGAGCGGAGATATGCACTGTGAACTGCATCCTGCAAACGTGGATTTTTGATTAAAAAGAATCTTGCCAGGCAGTGAAATGGGAGTATTTGTACTTAAATCATGTCAACTTTTTATTCACAACAATTTCTGTCACTTCACTAAGTTATTTAATTCAACCTTATGTTATTTTTGTATAATTATTCTGGTAAATGGCTGAAAAGTTAAAATTAGATTGATTGAAATTTCTTATCTTTTAATAATAACATTAGTGATGATTATTGTTTTGCACATATTTACTGGAGTTTAATCTGTGGTTTGAAACCTTGGGATGTTAATCATTTACGTAACTACAAACTGACTGAATTACAGTGTGGACACTGGGTAACTGAGCCGCAAGTATTTCCTGTGTTTGTGCACTTTGGACATTTTGTCCTGTCGGCCGTGTTTAAAAAGTGCATGTTTTTCCTTTATTATCTATTTGGACTGTTTTGGTGTTAAATTCCCAATTGTAAATAAATTATCAGTTTGCTTTCTTGTGCTCAAAATAATACACATATAAAAAAATGTAAAAAAGAAAAAGAACATAAAGAGCTCAGGAGCAGTCCTTCTCCCTAAACCATGACTAATTAACTCAAAAGTAGGAAAGAGGGGCACTGTGTTTTACATCCATGTTTACAAGAATGGCACATCCACCATGATGGTATGTATTAGTTTCGGGTCTCCAACATTTAAAGTTTCAACATTAGGAGTGACCACAATTAGCTTAAATTATGCTTCAGTGCGAAATCTATGTTGTAACTTATGATATAACTGGAAACTCCCCTTAACCCTGCATGATACCTCATTTTGACCCGACGTGCAGTTACATTTATCGGGAGGTGCATGTGTTTACATGTATTTTGTTGTATATTTAAAATGTGTATTTTGCAACCAGTTGGAAAATGGTTGCTGACGTTTGCTAGCAAGAAACTGGTAGCAAATAGGTATACCGCAAGGTGCTGTACAGGAAACCTCTTGGTGATTGTGAGCACATTCCTGTAGTTGCAGATAGTTGGCAAGGAAAATGACCAGGCATATGCAAGGAATGTGCTTTCAAAGTAAAGGTTGTGACTTTGGAGACGTGTTGGTTGCAGTAGTAAGGGACGGCTTTTACTTGGTGAGAGTTTGTGTTGCACTTTTTGAAGTTTTCACTATTGCACTCGTTCCGCGGGAAGCTGCGAATGAGTAATTATGCAAATGTGAAAATTCAACGTGAAGATGTAGAAGTTTTCTGAAAAGCTTTGTTTTTTATTTTTGAAGACAAACTTTATTTTACTTGATACAAAGAAAGATTTGAGATATAATTGATTTATTATTAATAATAAATAATAACAATAAAAATAGGTCAAATATTGAGTTGAATCGTTTTTTTCTTTGTTTTACTTGACAACTGTTAGGACCTTTATGACAACTTGGACCTTCTATAATTTGAATTTAATGCCCTGATTTGAGGGATAAATAGGAAAACGTATATTTGATTTGAGGCTGACAATGTTTATCTAAATCTTGGTAATAGACAGTAAATTGAATACGCAAAGTTTTTATTTTACACTGAAGCAAATCTGTTTGTGTGAGACCTTTCATTTTTGTTTCAGGGTCAAATTGAGGTCAAAAGAGAAGTGAGAGAAGGCAAAGAGCAACAACCGTGTTCTTTGTTCTGCTATGAGATTCTAGAAACTTTGCTCTCAAACTAACCGACAAACTCGGAGGTGATATGGGTCGACTCAGCTTGGAGCCGCCCGGTCGGGCCTTGCCTTTAGGTATTTGTTGGTTTTTTACACCGCATGCTTATATTGCGATTTGTAAATAAAGTGGCTTCAGTTCAATCCACAGTCGCCTCCGCGTGGATCTGCATCCCGTCAAAGAGTTATGCGTCTCCACGATGTGGATTAGTTTTGTATTTTTTTTTCTTTTTCTACAAAGACGAGAAGGCATAGTTTCAAAGTTGGACATTGTTTTATTCATGTAGCTTCCAGACGCAGACAGGAGGCTACTGGAGGCTACCGGAGGCTCTGTGGCATGGCGGGAAGTCAAGCGAGGAGAGATAAGGGCTGTATGGAGCAGCGGGAGAGCATCAGTTGGGGGAGAAATAGTTGAACAGTAACCGCAGGACGCACCGCCGGAGACGAATATTCCATCAGAAAAGTTCCCAGATGCAGGCGGGAGGAAACTCTGAGTGCTTGTGAACGCGCCCCGTGCTCAGTTTGTCTTTGCCTCGCCTTGACACGGCGAGCTGGCAAATATGTGTTTTCCTCCGCGGTGATTGGAGATGACTTTCACCGCCTCGAATAAATCATGGCGGCATCTGAAAAGCAAATATCTGTTGCTCAGCTTATTGACAATGCGGAGACACTGGAGACTAAATAAAGAGAAAAACAGGGAGGAAACGAAGGCGGCCGCCCAATCATGACGCCTGCTTAAGACCTCATTGCTTCCGAGTGCTACTTTACTGTTGCAGTATTTTGACTGAAATCTTAATGCAATGAGGATTAAAAGGATTACAACATAATCTTGAATAATCCAAAGTGCCACGGACGGAGGAGCGCTTGTAATAACGCCGTAAAGCCCGTCCAGAGGTCTGACAACATTGTCAGTCACAGCAGGGATTAAATATTTGCGGGAAAAACTTTCGACTAATGCCCGCAAACCATCGCCGGTGGAGAAAAGCACTGGGGCCAGAAGGCAATTTAGTAATTTAAGAGACATATAGCACCTCGGTAAGTGCTGGCCAGCCCGCTGCCAGGACAAAGCCCAGGCAGACGAGGGGGAGACGAGCTTTTTAAGCAGATTTACTCCCCCAATTTTTGTTTTTGATCAATGCTCGGGCAGGTTCATTACACATGTAAAGCACGGGAGAGGGAGGAGGAAGGGGTGAGGTTTGAGGAATGAAAATGTTCTCACAACCACGAATCAATTCTTATTAGGTTTACCGAAATGCCTTCAACATGTCCATTAGCTTTTCCATTAATTTATATTTTTCTCCTCAGGAGCAGGGCTTCCTTGTATATTTTAAGGATTATGTAAAGCATCACCAGAAATTATCTTTTTGAGCTGAATAACCCACATTCATCGACGCGAACCTGCCTTTAATTACAACCCTTCACTCAATAACGCTAAAATCTGTTTGGGAGGCACATTAGTGGGATTTGATGCAGACCTTGCCTGGATGCGCCCTGAAATGCATGCCGGTTGATTGAAGTCGTATTGACGCTTAACTCCTCTCCAACAAACCCTTAATTTAACTGAATGAATATAAATTGAGTGCAAGAAAAGCTTTTGGAAACAGAATCTACATTAAGCATGCAGGAATCTGTCTCGGTGAAGAAGATGCAGAGACACTGAAATAGTGACAGCACAAGAAACGAGACCGGACGACAAAAAAGGCCCACTGTCCATCACTTTATGGTATACTGTGTATGATTAATCTGCTTTATACTGAGTTGTGTGCAGGCAGCAGCAAACTGTGGCTGCTGCCGCTGAAGTGGATGATGAGGAGGAGGAACCGTGCATCCAATCTGTCATTTTGTGTTCGTCCTCTCTAGTGGAGGAAAAAGAAAAGAAAAATCATGAAAAAGTATTCAGGCTTGCATTTTAGAGGAAAACATCTGGATACATCTGACCTTTTCATACATGATCAGACCACATGTGACTGATTGTCTTAAAGGACCTTTTATTTGGAAAAATACAACAAATCAATGTAAATAAAAAAAGTATAGAAAACTGAAAAGTATTCGCTTATTTTGAATTTAATGGCAGCGATGTTGGGATATGACCATGTTTACCACTTTGCAGACCCCTCTTCCTTTAACAAGCACTCTTCTTTGTAGAAAAGCTTAAATTCAGTCACACTAGAGCATTTTCCAGCGCCACCGGCCTAAAGTCATTTCAAAACAGGTGTTTGCTAACTAACTAACAATCAGGTAAATCAACAGTAATTTGCTTGGTAATCCCTTTATAACAACTTTCTACATGACAATTTAAAAATATACACATACCAATTTAGGTTAAATAAAGGTGTTATTAGTTCATTTCTGGTTGGTGTCTTTAGCCATTAGATGTCTGCTGTTTCAAGTGACTGTACTGGACCTCTTGACCGTGGTTGTGCAGTTGGTGCCTTTTGGACTGTTTCATTGGAATTATCTGATGACTATCATGGCTTGATATGCAGGTAATTATCTTAACAGCCAGTACAAAAAGACTGAACTTCAGTTTTTGGGGTTGTTATGTGATCTTTACAGCTCTGGGGTTTTTTTTATGGTTATGGATTTAGCTTGCTAACAATTAGAGATGGAACAATCCGATATTACGTATTACTGACTTAAATACTGGATCGGATATCGGAGAGAAATAAAAAATGTAATCTGATCTATTAAGTATCACAAATGCACCACACAAAACTTGCGACATGGTGTAACCCAGCTCATGACCTTAGCATGTAGGAGCAGTATGCGTCACATGATTGAGCAGCTGTGCTGTGCGAGACCTGTCGGCAGTCTTGTGGGGCATTTGAAGCCTCGCTATGTGCTTCCAAGCTGGCATTTCATTTCATCAAGCTATCCCAGAGAAGTAAAGCAAGTGTGTAAGTTAATTCTCTCTTGTAAAGTATTTCCACGTTAAGTTAACAATCGATATATAGAGCAGGTGATGGAGAAACAGGTTTCCCTTTTAGGTGACATGAATGAGTTGAAAGGAAGTTATGAACTGTTTCTGAGAGACAAAAAACACCAGGATCCTTTTCTGCATTGCTGACAGCTGGTAACTGTGCAGGGGCGGGTCCAGGAAAGTTTTGCCAGGGGGCCAGGTAGGGCAATAACAGGGAAAGGGGGGCAATCCTATTCTTATTTAAAATATCTAGTTTTTAATAAATAATTATCTGAATCTTACAACCAAATTTTTCATCTGATGTAAAATGTATATAAATTATTGTATAATAATTTCTATACATTATTATAATAATGTATAATAAATTATTATTATTATAACCATTATTGTGTATAGTAACTATTAAGTCTAGTACATACCCTATTAATAGTAGTACCTATAGTACTTTTTCCTTTGGGAAGGTACTATCTGTGCAGTCTAAAATTCTGTTGAAGAAAGAAGTTGAATCTATTCAAGTATTGTAGAAAAATAATTGATTTCTGTGCATTTGTTTTACGTGTGCACTAAATTAAAGTCGATTATGCCATATAAGCATTATGAGTCGGAGGGTGGGGGGTGGTTCACTATTTTTCTTTGCTGGGAGTTGGCAACCCTATTTGTTAGGTTGTTTAATATTTCTGCTAAGTACTGTTTAGAATACCAGAATAGGGAGGATGGTGTAGGTTTAAGTTATTAGGTTGATCAGTATTGCTGAACTATGAAATATTTTGGGTGCAGTGTATTTTTTGCATACAGGTATAACAGAATAGCTTTAGTGTTTTTTTTTCTTTAAAACTTGACTATGAACTTACACAAAATAAGTTTTATTGATTATAAAATACACTGTATCAGATTAAAATCGGTATCGGCAGATATCCAAATTTAAGATGTCGGTATCGGTATCAGACATAAAAAAGTGGTATCGTGTCATCTCTACTAACAATGCTAGCTATTGTTAGCTAATAGCATAGTGCTCCACCTGTTAAAATATTATCACTTGTGGCTCCAAAAGACCAACATGTTGGCCTCTGTAACACCAAAATAAATTAAAGTTTACTCTTTTACTTTCTGTTTTAATTAAAATGCCAAATTACAGTCATTTACTTTAAATTTCCGAAATGAAAATTTTTTGTAGATGAATGTTGTGCTTAATTATTTTCTGACTTCAGAGAATTCCAATGTGCCAAATAAAGATTTTGGTTTAATGGGTTTATTGTTTGCCTAATAAAGAAAAAGAAATTTGTTAATCACTGTAACACAAATAAATAACCAAGAAATACACTATAACATGCTAACAATTAGTATTGTGTCAGTATAATTCCTATTATAACTATTTATTCTCTTTATTGTCAAAAAGGAAAAAAAGTTGATTTATAGAACATTTTTCACAGATTTTGCCACAAAGAGCTTTGAAACAAATTAAATAAAAACTAGGAATAATTATAGCTAAATATAATGAATTCTGTTAACAGCAGTACAAAACCATATGTAAATACTGCAGTACAAACTTTGGGTGATTGCAGTTAGAACATAGGCTTATCGAGGTATTCGTTTTTACTCTAAAAGTCACTTTTATTCTTTCTTTTTCTTAACTAAATGTTTCCCACTGCTCCATATTCACTAGTATTATTCCAAAAGGTCAGGACAAAGGCTCCCTGCTTTAATACACAGCATAAAATTAGCAGTATGTTCATTTAAAAAAATCAATTGTGTGATAAAAAACGCTTCCTTTTGTGTTTTTTAAAGTTAAATACAAGACGATCTCTTTCTGTAGTAACTTTAGAAATGAGAGGTCACGGCGAGAGTCAACCACGCTTCCTCAAACAGCCGCCGCAAGTTTAAATATTTCACTTGTGAAATTCAAAGCTGCTGTCAGTCAGCCGCACGTCTTGGCCTTTCTAGTGTTTATTCGGAATGTTTTGTACTTCGTGTCAATGAGGACTTACTCCTCGGCTCAACCTACTGCTGCCCAACTGCCCTTGGGCAAGACACTTGACCCTCAGACTGTTGTATGTCCGACCAGTGGAGGACTGGCCAGCTTCCAGTTTGAATATACTGTATGAGATGAAAATACCAATGCACTTTCTCTGCCCTCAGATGATTTGATGCCTTCAAAAAACCCCACTGTACTTTCCTCACTTTTTAATTCTGGGATCTTTTTAATGCATTAGTGCTTCACATTTATTCTTATATGCTGAACTGTTTGTTCTTTTCTGGTTCTTCTACTCAGATATGTACGAGACGCCACATATAGTGTTTTACTTTTTGATTACAGCTGCCTGTCCACCCGCTCTGTGTTCGACTCAACTCTAGTTTATCATTTAATCTTTTACATGGATAAAAACTCAGGATGACACCTTTGCAAAATATGGATGAGGAACTGATTTTATTTTGTGGGCCACATGGAGCTCAACCAGTAAAGCTACTGTGCAATAACTTACAGTTACTCTAATGTTAAGTAGAAATAAATGACTGTGAAAGAGTGTCACTTGTTTCCTTTTTAAGATCACTGCTGTGGCTTTGAAGAAATTTCTTAAAGGTTACTGGCAGCAAATTCAAAAGAGTTTGCGAAGGTCACACTGAAGTGGGACGCATTTAAACAGGTTCCATATAAAAGTGCTTAAATCTCCAAAAAGTTTAAACTCAGAATCAGCTGATTGTTTTCTGCACTCTTAGTTTAGCATCTTCAGTGAAGTCATGCGGTTTTACGGTGCTGTGTATAAGTATTTGTCCCCTTCCTGATTTCTTGTTTTTTGCATATTTTTCACACTTACATGATTCAGTCCATCAAACACATTTTAGTATTAGGACATTCAAAGCTCTTCTTCAGATGTTGGCTATGTTTTGTTCTGTTTTCTATCAAGATGATGCCGCACTTCGTCAAGCTTCAGCTGAAGGTCCAGATGCATCTCTCAGCTTCTCTGTCAGGGCTTTGCTGAATTTTTCCCTGTTTCTTAAATGTCGACTTTCAGATACTATTCATCTGATGCAGACAGTGTTTTAAGCCTCTCACTTCTTCCTTTGTCCTCCACTTGTCCAGTTTCCTCAGATGTTTAAGGACACTGTGCAAAGCAGGCTAGTATTTAATGTCTGTCAAACTTATTTTTTCTTTATATTTTCTTACATTACATTTCCTTCATACAAGAAATTAGAACAAGAGATGTGTATTTGTGACAGGCTGCTAGTAACAAAGGGCCTATATACACTTTAAATAAATTCTTTGCTTTTCTGTTTTCTGTTATGTGTAGTCACAACATTGATTAATCCCTTGAGTTAGGAGCCTTTTAAAATGCCTCATAGGTCAGTGTTACGTGGCTTAACAAAATAACATTCCTCTCAAAACGGTCAGGTATAAGGCCTGGACTAAAAATGAGCGAAAAAGCAGCTAGTGTCCAAATACAAACTTCAGTAGACCTTCAGAAAGCCTGGAGAAAATATTGCTCAAGAGCACTTTAATAATTAAAACAAAGTCTGGCTCCTTGGAAGCAAAATAAAGAAATGACAGGTTGCTCAACACTTTTGCACAGTACTTTATGTACTTCAATCAATTTATACCATTATTCTCCACAAGCCAATGTCTAAATGTATTGTATTAGTGTTACTATAGTTACAATAGGTTGGACATTATATTTGTACTCTGTGCACATTATTTGATGTCTCTGCCCACGTTTATGAGCTCTGGATATTATTTAAGGATAGGATAGTTAACAAATCCATTGGAAATCCTCACCTGCTTACTGCTACTTTGTGGTGTGTTATGAACCATTTACCATATGCCTTTTTTTTTTTATTGAATTTAATCGTTTTAAAAAGAGGAAGTAGGAGTTACACAGACAGTGCTTTTGTGCCTGTTTTAAATGGTTTCTCACAAGCTGAAATGAGTCCAGAGTGCTCCTCCTCTAATCTCACCCACAGTGCTGCCACCCAGTGCAGACAGCAGGAGAAGCAGCCAGTCACTTTCTGCCACGGAAACAGATAACAGCCTGGACATGTGTTTTAGTTAGCAACAAGAAGACTGTTTTATAAGCAGGCACTTTACACCAGCTCCTCATTTCTCTGTGAAAAGGAGGGAAAAAAGCTGCCAGGCGGTACAGACAGTTTATTTTTTTCTGCCTATAAGCCATAATGAGGTTGTGCCCCGGGGAATCAGTCGAGCGGAATGTTATTAATGCCTCAAAAAAGGAGGAAAAAATCCCCGGCACCTTCTGCGGCCGTGGCATAAAGGCAGGAAAAGACTGTCAAACAATTAAAGTGAAGTGAATTCCCTGAGATGGAAGGGAAAAGGAGAGAGAGAGAGAGAGAGAGAGAGAGAGAGAGAGAGAGAGAGAGGAAAATGGAGT
>VUQR01010854.1:74170-89905 GCA_015108515.1 Hemichromis elongatus | reverse complement strand
CCGGTTTTTTTTCCCCCCCCCCCCCCCTTTTTTTTTCCAGTGACAGCAGCCAAACAGAAAACACTCATGCGGGGAAGAAAACGGCACGAGTACATTTGAGAAAGCCGCCGCCTCCCCGCCAGCCCCGTTTGATGAAAAGTGACGATGGAAAGCTCTGACAAATAGGACTCGATCCTGCTTCCCCTGGGCTCTCACCGAGCTGCAGGCTCGCTCGCCGGCCCGTGGGCCTGTTGCTCCGTTTGGAGGAGAAGGAGGGCTATCATGAGCCTCGCCGGGCTTAGATTTGTGTGAGACGAGAAGCCGGGGCAAAGATTTGGGATTTGGTGCTGCGGCGCCCGTCGAAGATGCCCGGGCTAATAAACAACGAGGGGATTTGACAGCACAAAACAAACGGCTGCGCTTTGAAACACTCGGGGTGTGAGGGCGCAGCATCAAGGGGTATTTTCATTCATTTCCAGCTAATGATCCACCTACAAGAATATGTTTGTCCTCTTTTGACTGTTTGCTGGAATATTGCTTTGCTAATTGGGCCACAGATGACAAAGAGCTCTACAAAGTTTCTCTGAAGTTTGTCAAGCAAAATACAAATATCTGCTTCAAACAGCGCACTTTACAGTGATATCCCACTGTTAGGGCTTTAAGAATAATTCAAGGGGAACTGGTCGTAATTAGGTTGCGCTGAATGAAGGTAGAGCTGCATTAAAATGTGACATTTCACTGATCGCTATAAGGAACTTTCTCCTCAGAGGCTGGAGTTGGCCTGAAGGTGCCTGATCTGAAAACTTTACCTTAGAAACCAGAAGAAAACACAACAAACAAGCCTCATTATAAAAAAGGATGCCTTCATCTTTTGCTCCAACATGTATTAAAAAAACACAAAACAAAGACTGTAGGAACAGGAAAACATGTCCAAAAGTATATGGACACCCATACTCCAAGGAACCCTTTGTGTTTTTACCTTTATAGATAGACCATTTTTTGTTCCTTAGAATCCAAAGTAACCAGATCAAGATGAGAGACAAAGGTAGGTAGCCATAGCTATCTTTTTACATCTGAATGTACAGATTTGTGGACGTAGCCAGGGTGAGTCACAGTGACAGAAAAGGGTTTCCAGCAGGATGTAGAGCAACTTGATTGACATCACCATTAAGATGTCCACATTGATTGGTGGACATCTTGAAGCCTCACCTTTATGTTGGTGGATGTCATCATACTAAGCACTACCCATTGATGGACAGCCTCAAATACAAAGTTTATTGTTAAAGTAAGGTAAGCAATGATGTAGACCCAAGACTGCGGTTTGGACTGCGGATTGGCAGGTCCAGATTCTCTTGGTACCAAATAGACCTAAAAATCTTAAGGGAGGAAACAAACAGCGATGTACAAACTGTCCTCTTTATTTTCAGTGAAGGAACAACATCCCCTTTAATATTATGGTCTCGTATTTTGAAGCCTCATCTTTGTGGACTGAAACAGAAGTGACCGTATTTAGATGAACGTTTGACATATGTTATAACAATTCAGGTTTTTTATAGTAGTTGTAGTGGGGGAAACTATCCATAAAGACCAAAACCTTTTACTGTAGCAGCCTGTAAACATGTTTGTTTCTGATGGAAATTTAGGCATTTTAAAGTGGGAGTCTGTTGGGATTTAATCAGTTTTGGAGGCAGCCTCAAGTGGCCACTAGAGGAACTGCAGCTGATGAACGAGAAGGTCAAAAGTCAAGCACACAGCTGTAATCTGTGATTATCGGTGTAATTTTGAATGAGAAATTATTAACAACATAAAACTCTTTACTATATTTGACTCTCAAACTATGCCTCTGACACATATGCAGTGAGTGGAAAAACTAATGATGAAATTTACCTACAATAGAAACATTGATTAAATCCTTCAATACCAGCAAGTTCCCTCTGTCAGCCAATCAGATATAAGTGGGTTCAGAAGTTGGACCCTGCCTCCCGTAGGGCAGCGAAAGATGCAAACAGAGAGAGAAATTAAATGAAAGCAATCAGATGGAGACACGTTTACCAGACAAGAAGAGGTGTCCACATATTTCTGATCATATAGTGAGTCTCAGGTATGTTATCATACAGACTAGGCATTATATTCTATTATATACATGCTTAATATCACATGCGTGTGGTGACTCGTAGCACATGGAGCCTACTGTCTGTCTGAGACTGAATTGCTTAAATATTTAACTTAAGCTTTGAACTGAGCATGTTTCATTTGTAATAACTGCTGTTTACTTTAATCCATTATTACCCGCAGTAAAAGCTATTCTGCTGCATTTTTAAATAAATAGGATAAATCTAAAAACATCTGACAGCATCTCAGAGAAATATGAAATGAACAAAAGAAGCGTCCAACCCTGCTGCATAGGCAGAAAAAAGTGACAGTTTTAATAATAGAGTGACGTTTGCATTTTACATCAGAGACAGGGCTTCGTCTAATGGTTCTACTTTTGATGTGACACATGGAAGCACACGCCGGTCATCCGCTGGTTCTCTAGTTTCAGGACAAATTAGAAGTTCAGCTGTTGCTTTAGAAGAAGCCTCCTCGAACTATTCGAGCAGTGTTTAAGTTCACTGGTGTTAGGAACACGATGTTGGTCTGTTACCAGAAGAAGAATGGGAACACTTGACTATCACAGTGTAACACAAAACCAGTTAAACTTCAGGGATATCAATGTGTCAACTTAGGAAGCAGAAACCACTCCGAGTCCATTTCACCTGCTTTGGTGCGAATGAAAGGGACAACAGGCGCACTGGAGATGCAATAACAAGTCAAGGGAATGGTTTAGCGGTTGCTCTAACAGGTAAATAAACTTAAATCTTCCTGTGCAGACTGTACCCCTGCAAAATATATACTAGAAAAATACCCAAATATCCAATACTAGCATACCAGAAGCATTAAGAAAAAGGTTTAAAATTAGCTAAAAAACTTTACCCTGATGGAAACATCCAGAACTAAAGATAAACACTGACGGTCCAAAGTCATGGTCCTGATTATGACTGGGTATTTCCCTCAAGATGATTGATAAATATGGCCTATTTTACCATAATGACACAGTCTAAAGGAGGAAAGCTGGAGGAACAAAAACAGCAGCCGAGCTGTAAGTAAAGACATTCTGTTGGTGGTGAAAGGAGGACAGTGTTTGCCCTTTAACGTGTAGATTATTGCTGATTTTAAGGGCACCGTTCCGTTTCCTAAATGTCATCTGGTGTCAGAGTGGAGCTCCTCACACACTTACACTGCTCAGAGGAGGCATGTGAGGTGCAGGTCCTGTGATCCAAGTCGTCTCCGCCATCATCTCCTGGTTTCCACATACGTGTCACCTGTCGGTCCAATTACAGTCGTCCGCGGGGCGGGCGATCCGTCCTGACTGCAGAAGACAAAAAGGCATCAGTCATCGGCTGTTTGCCGCGGTGTCACGGTCGCTTCGATGTCACGGAGCTGACGTGACTGAGGCCTGGTTCCTCTACCCTGCAGCCAGAAGGAGACAGAGAGTATCAGCGGTGGGTTAATGGTTTACTCAAACATACAGGTTGATCTGACTGCTGGTGAGCGCGTGGCGGCAGTGATTCAGTTACAGAGCTTTGCTACATCAGGTGTCCATTAGTTCTACAACTCTACAAGAAGAAACAATGATGAGCGAACACTTCATGACCACTTAGAAAGGAAATTATGTCTATTAAGTCAGGCAATGTCAGAGTCTGAGATATATTAGACAAAAAAAATGTCTCGCTCAACAACTCAAAAGATCCACCAATAAAAGTCTTCAGAAGACCAGCCTAGGATGTTAATGTCCTGTATTAAATCCAGAATCCTTATAAGTTGTAATTTTAATGCTTTCAGGTAGATTCTGATAAAGATAATGTGTAACATCAATCAGGAAGATCTGTAGTCTTTCATCTACCTTCATTTCTGTATTATTTTGGCTACTAGTCTATAAAACTCTAGTCAAAGCATCTCAGACTTTAATTCATGTGACGCACTCAATTACCATCTCGTACTGGCCTCACAGAGATGCTCATTCAAGTCTCCACCAGCTTCATTTCTGCCACCACCAGTGTCTAAAAGTCAGTGGTGGGTCTCATCCTGCTACCACCAGAGATGTATTTAGCTTTAGATTTATGTAGCTTCATTAAAGTCTAACACTCAAACTACATATTTCAGGATCAGTACATTTAAAGGTGCTTTTTGTAATTTGTTTTTATTTCTACTGTATAATTTATGTTAGCTAACTTGTGACAGAACCTGTTACTCAGTGGAAAACAAGGAAACTGTACTGCCCCCTTGCTAAAACAATGAGTTTTATGTTATAAAAACAAGGATATACTGTGCACTATCATGCTCTCTCTTAAACTCTAAGTATTTTTTTAGCTAGCTCCAATGAAATAGGAAAATCCACCTGTAATATCAGTAATGTTAGGGTTTGTAGAGCACTTAATAAATATGGAAAGTCAATGAGAGCCTGTTTGACTCAGGTTCACCCATGATTCACTGGTCCGACACTCTGCTTCTTTTTCCTTGTTGACTCTGGTTTACCAAGCAGTCAGTCGATCTACACAACATGCGATGCAATAAAATGGTGTTTCTTTTTTTTCTTTTTTTTTTTTAACCATTTGGGCTTTGCTTTTCCTTACTTTAGTATGAAGTAATCCAGTCAGTGAGATAAGAATTTCTAAACCAAAACCAGGAAACAAGGTTTTCTTAAAGTTTGGCATCTCTTCTTCAGAGATTCCACGTTCCCCGGCAGCCATGCTGATGGATGGTAGGATTCCCGATTGTACTTAACATGCTAATGTTATTAGCTTGCTATATCCTCTGTTTTGAGTGTTTTCTGACTTTCAGGCTAATCTAGTGTAATCTTTTTCTCAACAAGTATAGATGCAGGTATCCTGAACACAGTTTTGCGACATTCATAGATGATTCTGTGATCCAGTGAATAACACAGGCATGGCTTCCAATGGAGAAAAACAATCCCAGTTTAGAAAACTAACCAAGGCATGAATTCCTCCTGCTGACGTTGTGTGCACACAAACTGATACTGTTTTTAAAATAAAAATTAAATTCAGTTTTATTCATATAGCGTACCATTAACTCACAACAGTAGTTGCCTCAAGGCGCTTTATATTGTAAGGTAAAGACCTTACAGTGAAGTAAGTATGTGAAACACTTGTTCCTATAGTAACCAGGCATTTAATACAAGGGTAGTGGTAGTAAAGGGTAAAGAAACTGTTTGTATTCCTGCAGAAATACCCAGATTTGTGCAGCGCTAATGCAGTGTCAGCCGTGCTGTCACACTGAGTGTACGGTCCGCCGTATAATTTACTGTTGGAGGCCGAGTTTGTCCTCCCCAGCCGCTGTCTGAGCAGCTCAGTCAGCTGAACTCTGCTGGAATGTGATGGAGGAACCAGGTTGGGTTTCACGAGCAGGTGTCTGTTGTTTTTCTCCCTCGTGTTTCTCACACTGTTTCACCACCTGTTCTCATCTACACTCCTTCCCAGGTTTTTTTCCCCCTCTGTGAAGGCTTCAGAAAACAGATCAGGGTGTGCACATATTTACTGCACAACTCAAAATGTGATTAAAATTTATAAAATAAAAAAATTGGCTGTTACCATTAAGCTTTTGGCTGACATTAAGGAAAAATAAAACTTTATTTTTGCCTTCACATCCTTGTAGTCTTTATAGGATGATGTTGCTGGTATCAGGATAAATGATAAAAATTAAAATAATAAATGTCACAGCTTTGTGAAATGAATCCACATCTAGGATATTGTGGTTTACCTCAAGCCTGTATGACCGCTCCCATTTATAATAAAGAAATTATTGAATAAAAAAACCCATAACTACATGGCCGCAATGACATTCTTGAGGTGCCAAAGGTCATAACAATTTTTGGGGCCCCTGCTAACCCCCTTCCTGCCAATTATATTAATTAAATTTAGTTTGTGCAAATATAATTACTCCCTGAACATTTTTAGGAATGTGCAAAATACAAACAAAATGACAACTAAAACAGTGATTTAACTTATTTAAGATTTTGACTATTAACAGGAGCTAAAGCCAGCGCTACACTAAGAAAAAAGAGATCACATTATTTCCACCAAGTGCAATGAACTTGTCATCAATTTTAAAATTGTTGCTCTGAAGACAGAGAGAAGGTCTGATACCAGTTCCATTTACCTGCCATCTTCAAAGAGAACTTTGGTGCATTAAAATGTCACTAATTGGCAATAAGACTGAGTCAAATTGGCGATTATATTCAATTTCCTGCTATATTATTTGAATAACTGAGGAAAAATTGCAAAAAAAAAATAAAAATCTGTTGCTGTTTATTGAAAATATGTTGCTGTCTGCATACACAGAAATTCACATAAAATGTAAACTAAACAGAAATTCAAGTCAAAAATAGTGACATAGTTGGTCATTTAAAAACAAAAAAAAAAGGAGCTGAAATAGTTGTGCCTGCCCATTGGCAAACACAGACTAGGATGGATTGTGACATGTTGGCAGCCTGTGTGCATTTATAAATTACACAAGTATTTTTGCAAACCTTCTAAAAGACACCACTAGTTAAACAGTTAGCAGTGATTAATACTCATGCTAGCACTGGCAATTAATACAGCAATGCAAATTTAAAATCTAATAATGTTAATATTGATATAGGACCAAAAAAATTTTCTAATAAGAGGCTGTAATCATGTTTATTTCTACTGTAAAGTTGAGCCTTTTAACATGGGAGTCTATGGGCATTGACTCATTGTAGGAGTCAGCCTCAAGTGGCCAGTAGAGGAACTGCAGTTTCCCTAATTATAATTCATTATACATCCTAATAGCCATTCTGCATCCATCCCTGAAGAAAGCCATGTGGTAAATGTTCTCTTATACTTTGGCCTTATACTGTGCTATATTAATATATACTATGCTATATTATACTATACTTATATTAAAACAGATTTTAAAGAGCACTAAGAAAAGCATAATTTTTTTAAATCAGGTATTTATTACCATAAAATAAATGACTTTGGATCCACCTACTGATGCCTTCGGGTAAGGAATACATCTACTATTGTATGTATGTCTTAGAGATGCAGGGTGTTAGGTTAGGATAAAAGATGGAGAGGGGTGAAGCAGGGTGAAATTGGAAGGTGGAATTTAAAAAAAAAGAAACTGGTGATCGTCGGCGTGTCTGCCAGTGTTCCCCCTCTTTGCCCTGACACCCTTTTTCCATGTTGCGGGCGCGGCGTTACACTTGTCAATGTATTTGTTCAAGCAACTCAGCCGCCGGTCCCTGCGAGGGCTGTGCACCGCTGCCTCCTCTCTTCCCCACGTCTCTTTTTAAAAAAGCGGTGGCTCCTGCTTGAATGCTCTCTGTGTCCATGCCCAGTGCCCTAATCCAGGGCCTGCTCTTCCTCTAAGCAGGGAGTTAACTTAATCCCTCTCATTTAGGCAGCTGCACTGCCGGGGAACTATGGGAGAAAAAAAAAGTTATAACTCTGTGACAGACACTTTCAGCTGTTGTGACGGCACCTCCCCGATTCAGCTGCCTTAACATGCAACTCTCACTCTCGGCCCGGTATTTTAATGTGGCTGTGAATAATACATGGAGGGCGGCGAGCATGGCGAGCAGAGAGTGAGGTATGCATGGCTGGGGTGATAGCTGTGTGACTGAAGACAGAGTCGCCGTGTAAAGCAGAGCAAGCTGTAAAACTCTGAATGGCATCTTTGTGCAGAATGAGCCGACTGCCAGCAGTAAATATGCTGTGAATGTAAATGGTCATTCCCAGAGACACCAGCGGGCAAAGATGGTTAAAGCGACGAGTCCAGATGCCAAAAATGTTAAGCAAGTGATGGTTTTATTGCAAAAAATTAAAGACTTTTCATTATAGTAAATTAAACACTTAAATATTAGGAAAAGCTTTAATTTTTTTTAAATAAACTGCATGACTGAGTTTAAACATGACAAGCTAATAATCTAAAAGGCAAATATATTAAAAAAAGGAAAAAAGAAAAGAACTAAAATCAGAAACTTAAAAGCTAAAATCTGAGGATGTTTGGCATTTTGGACTTTGTAGAAGACCAAAATGATACATAAACAGCTCCAATGTCTAGTAAATGCTTTAGAGTAATATTTCATTTCTGTAGTATTTTCTATGTGAAAAATCATATTTAATGCTAACGCAATGCAAATGTTTCCATTTAACTTCACAGATGTAGGGGTGGGTTCAAATATGGTTAAGTTCATTTAAACCGGTTGGTTTACTGTTGATTTAATGTTAGCCTGTGTATGGGACAATTGTCCTGTTAAAAATAGCCAACTGTGGATAAGTTTCTAGCTGTCTAGCTGTTGATTTGAGGTGAAGTTGGATTATTCTATCCACCTTGTTCAATGTACCAGTACCACTGGCAGCCCCAGAGCATGATGCTACCACCACCATGTTTGACAGCTGGTACAGTGCTCTCAGATTTAAAAGCCTCATCTTCACCTTGTAATTATAGCCAAACAGTCTGACCATAAAACCTTTCTCCAGAAGGCATTTTGCTTCTCCATTTAGCAAGCTCTATCCATAAGTTACATGGGTGCATCACACAGACAGATGAGATCATGTGAAACTTTCATCTTGTTTTATTATCCTGCACATTTGTAAAAGAACTCTAAAGACGGCAGGAGTTTCTGTAGTGCTCTCCCACTTCCAGAAGTGGGGAATTAACCTCCCTCCCTCCTGATCAGCAGCGGTGTGTCTGCAAAGAGGAAGTAAGAGGAAGCTGCCACACGGTTTGCTCTGTGTTATGATGCATGGATAATGCTTCATTAATAGAGTGCAGCTCTTCTGCTGGTGAACCTGAGTAGGTAGGTGGTGGAGAGGTGCTTATTTTTCTCATGTGTCCAGTGCTTATGGGAGGTCAAGCTCTCAGCTGGGATTCATTATAATGCTAGTGTGATAAATTAAGATATTCCTCTTCATCTTCCAAATACTACACAGTCTCAGTCTTAGGTGAAATACGAGTGTTAGTGCTTGTGAGGTGCAGTTTGGAGGATAAATATATGTATATATATATATATATATATTTTTTTTTTTTTGCCTCATGAAACTCATTTTCTCTTACGCATGAAGCTTTGCAGGGCTCGTCCTCACTGAAGCGCTGAACTTTTTCTCTTCACACCTCTGCACTTCCCTCTGCAAAAAAGAACTCTCATTAAAGTGGCCAGCCGAGGTCAGAAAACACAATTTACAATTTCTGCAAACATCTGAGCTACTTATCCGTGAAATTTCCTACCTCACTAAACATTTCAGAGGGTGTCGACGCCGGTCAGTGCAACTTGCTGCCTTCCTTTATCCTTCGCCCACATCTGGCACTTCCAGCCTGCTGAACATTTGTAATGGGCCATGATTAGAGCGTAGGACAGATACAGTAATAAGCCCGGGAACCTTGTCAAGAGAGGTCAAATCAGAAGACAGATAAATAGGAAATTGCTCCCTGTGAGCCTTCTCACTGTCACCCCGTGCTTGTTACCTTGAGTGCTAAAAAGGTATTTATCTGACTCCCTCCTCGCTGTTTAAACAGGCGTCAGCGCTGCTTAATTGCGCTTTGGCCTCAGGAGTTCACTTGGTGAGGTGCAGGTGCGGCGTCCAAGAAAAATAATTGAACAAACAATTATAATGTGCGTTCCCACACTGACGATTAGAAGCAGAGTAGCTACGGGCTTTTGTGCTGTTTAGCTTCCCTCCAGCGCGGTGCACACCACTGCAGGAGTGTTGAAATACTGCAAAGATCTACGGCGGGCTTGTGTGTATTCTGGCAGCGAGCATCTTGACAGTCCCGTCCCTCCGCCCTGGGAAAGAATCCTCTCCCGGTGTCTGTCCGTCCGGAAAAACAAAGGCAGGGTTCTCGCCCCTTCGCACCTCGCTCACCGTCGCTGACAGGAAACGAAAACCAACTCAGGACATCAACACGTCTCGCGCCTCAGAGCCGCATCTGCGGAAAAAAGATTCCCCAAACCCCGGCGGGCCTTTGGAGAAGCTGCTCATCACTCCTCGGAGTGCTTTGTTTTTCGCTCGTCCCATTGTTCCCCAGGCAAGAAAATGTTTTCATTAGATGACAAACAGTACATCTTCCCTGTTACTGGATTATTTTTACAGGGCAGCTTCAGCTGGAAAGAGCTCGTGGAAAATGTCGGGCTTGGAGAAAACATCACGAAATCACAGCAGATGTAAAAATTGGGTTTTTTGTTTTCTGTTCTTAGTGCATTTGGGAACAGCAAACTTCCAAATTCTTAATATACAGAAGAGGCATGAGGCCATATGTTGCAAATCAATACTTAGAGTCAAGAGAGTCAAGAATACCCTGGGTACATGAGCAGCGGGGGTGTTCTGCTGCAGTTATGCCTGCAGGAATAACAGCGCAGGCAATGAGGAGCTGTCACTTACCACATATAAAAACACCTAGGAAACAGAGACAGAGTGCAATTAAGTCATGCAGCTAACTGTTAATTAGTGCTAAGTAACAGACTAATATACTATTGAAATTTCTCTCGCCACATGAACAAATATCTTGGATGCTTTGTCCCTTACAGTAACTGCAACGTTAATTTCATTAAGATTCTTCAAAAGGCACCAAGAGCACAAACATGGTTGCTTTGAGGTCTGGTTAAATGACTCAGATTAGCAGAGGCGAGGCCTGGTGAACACCGGCCAGTCAGCCACACCCCAAATCCAGTAACCCATGCTATTGTTTTCATATCTATTGGGACCAAAGCTGGGTTTTCTACCAGGTGGTAAGCATGTTTTTTTTTTTACTGTATTTTAAGTATCATAAGTGGGAGTTAGAGGAGCTGAGTTCCTCGAATGTTGAGTTTTGCTATTGTTTGAAGGAGTACTCTCGCATCCTGAGTTTTGTTGGATTTGTTTAGTTAATGTTGTGGTATTTATTACTTTAACTTCATCGCTGTCTCCTATTATTTTGTCGTCAGGTCTTCATCCCTGCCTGTGTCTTTTTTATTTTGGTGTCTCTTAGGGATTGATTAGTTTCACCTGGTTTCTCCAGTTGTGTCTCATTTTTTTAATGATTAGCTCTCAGTTTCATGTTTTGGCAAATGATGGAACCAAAGAGCAGAGCTAGCCAACAACTAGCAAGTTTGAAGTGTTGCTCGTTGGCAGAGGCATTCAGCAGCTATACAGGTTTGCAGTCAGAAGCTCTGTTAGAGAGGAGATGGGGAATTAGGATTAGCAATTACAGTCCAAGAGTATAATATGGCTGACGTGTGATATCCTGATAGCTTAACAGCCTTATTTGAGTTAAGATTAAATGGAGGAATTATGGAGTTCATAGGTAGCTGGTGGTTATCCAAGATTTGGGGAAGATGGCTGATGGAGAGCCATTCAGGTGAGCAGGTAAGTCCTTCCTTTGGCAGGTTGCAAAGTGCCGGTGTGTGGCAGGTAAGTAGAGCTGGATGTTTCCACAAGCAACAGGTAAGCGGGGTTTTCTTTGGGTGCATGGAGCAGGCAAGTAGAAGAAGTGAGATTACAAGCAGGCAATTGCAAGTAACAGGTAAAAGATGTGGCCTAATTTATTTACTTTTTTATTCAGCCGTTATTTATACATGTCGTCCCATTGAGACTCAGTGTCTCATTTCCAAGAGAGGCCTGTTTGACCTAATGTTCACCACAGTGGTGATGATGATCTGGAAGTTAACTATTACAGCTTCCAGCTTTGAATAATTTCTTGCTATCCGTGACTCAAAAATTCAGCTCACTCAAACTTCTGACTAACCCAGGATTTTGAGATATCTTCCTCAAGTAAAAAAAACTGAGCTTTGACTTTGACTTGGATGGCAATATCTGTTTTTCAGTGGCAGAACAAGTTTCTTTACTTCCTCTTTGTTACCAGTCTGCTTTGGTACCTATTTGCCTTCTAACTGAGGATGTTTGTGTAGTTCTGGCCTTTAAATCAAACTCATTTTATTAGTTTGTCCCGGAGTCTTTATGTGAGCCTTTTTTGCAATACATGACAAAAACCCTTTAAACATTGTCCGGTGTATTAAACATGAGCTGGAAGCTACCTGAAGGCCTAGAAACGCTACATTTTGTGTGACTGTGACACCCAAGATCTTTCCCCTGTGAAACTCTTTTACCGCGACTTTCGTCTCTCTTTTAGAAAACTTGTGTGTGAGTGTAGAAAACTCACTTTTAAACATTTCTGAGGCTCCCAGCCCTCGGGGGGGTTTAACTTGTCAAACAGCAAAAAAAACCCATTTTTGACGCCACATTTTTTTTTCATTCTTTCTGCCACGTTTCGAGGATGGAACACCAGGTTATGCATTCAGAATGTTTTGGAAGCCAAAACCCTCCGAATGATTCTACAAGTTTGGTGTTTGCTCGATCAATCTGATTTCTTCTCATCCCTGAGGAATTCTTCTTCTTCTTCTTCCTTCGTGCAGGAGGAGGAGGAGGAGGATTTCAGCCATGGCTGTTGTTGTTGTCCTTTTTTTCAGCTCTCCGTCTTCCTCTCCTCCTCTCGTTCCCCTTTCTCCGTTCTTCCAGAGATGCGTAGTTGTTGGCAGTGCTTATGTAATAACAGATGGAAGATAGAAATTAACACGTCTTGCCTCTCTCGTTATTCTCCTCTCTCCATTTATTTTTAATGCTCGCTCATTCTCTCTCTCTCTCGCCGTCTCTCGTTGTGTGTGTGTTTTTGTGTGTGTTTGTGTGTGTGTGACCCCGGCAGGCCAGCAGCACCTGTCAGGAGTGTATCCACCGTGGTTGCGTGCCTAATTAGCACACAAGGAATTTGGTGGCACGAAGCGCGCAGCATCGGTGGGAAGAAAAGAGTGTGGGGTGCAATTAGGATTTGTTGGCATGTTCAGAACACAAGAAGAAGAATCAAACGAGGAGGAGGAGGAGGAGGAGGAGAGGTTGGGTTTGTTGGTGTGGGAGTGGAAGGTTGCACTGCTTTCTTTACTTGAAAAGATAGGAAGGAAGTGTTTAAAAAAATACTGCTTCAAATTCAAATTTTTGGTTGAGAAATCGTAGGTGAAATGTAAAAAAGAGAAAAAACCTAAAGATAACCACAATGAAGCCAAATAATAGCATGAAGTTTACATTAATATGCATTACACGGCTCTTACTCCGACTTATCTGGATCTCCAAAACCTAAATGGCTGGATGGATTGTAAAAACTTCCTCCAGGGAAAAAAATACTCTCTTTATTACCGGCGAAGGTTGAGGTGTTCAGATGGTTTGTAACATAATTTTTTGTTTAACATGGCTATTTTTTATTTCCATTGTTGGTGCTTCTAATGTTTTAATGGTGTGACGTGATGAATATTGACTCTCAGAGTATAATGATGGATGCTTGAGACTCTAAAGTAACCTGTACTGCTGAAAGTATTAACTCAGCCATCCAAATTATTGAATGCAGGTGTTCCAATCACTTCCACAGCCACACGTGTATAAAATCTATTAAATACAAGCTCGTAGGCTGCTTCTACAAACATCTGTGAAACACTGGGTCTCTTGTAGGAGCTCAGCAAATCCCAGCATGGTTCCGTGATAGGATGCCTCCTCTGCAACAAGTCAGGTTGTGAAATTTCCTTACTATTAAAAATTCCACAGTCAGCTGTTAGTAATAATATAACAAAGTGGATTAGATTTGAAATGACAGAAAGTGGATGTTGAGGCACAGAGGTCGCCAACTTTCTGCAGAGTCAATCGCTACAGACCTCCAAACTTCATGTGGCCTTCAGAATAGCTCAGGAACAGGGCAGAGAGAGCTTCATGGAAAGTGTTTCCATGTTGGCCGAGCAGCTGCATCCAAAGCTTGGATCACCAAGTGAAAGGCAAAGGCAAACACTTCCTGGCTACTTTCATCCAAAAATGATAAATGAATGACTTTAGGCTTGACAGAGTTCAAGACGAGGGCTGGTTTGATAACCCGCCATCCACCAAACACATGCACAGGAAAACACTGATGATGCAAGCGTTACCACTCAGTCTTTAACCCTTAAACACTAACATGCAGTTTTGCAACACTATCACTAACATCAGGTATTACCTGATAAAACATACTTCCAAACCAAATATATCAAAGTACAACAATGCAAACACAAAACAACACAAACTGAAGTACTCTAAAAAAGGTATAAAGGAAATCAATTCTCTTTCAGCCTGCTTCATGAACAGTGTGGTCTCACGTGAGTTTTTTATTTTTTAATAAATCACTTGTAAAACCCTCTTTTTCTTGCTCTTGATGGTTTTGCATTTACCACCAGCTTTGCAGTTGCAGACGCCTCCCACAGATTTTAATGCAGGATCATTTTTAGTGGCGTTCAGACCTGTTATAAAAGAAGCTAAAAATCCAGCATATTCACATTCAGCTTTCTGCACGTCGTACATTCTTCCTTCTGCTTGAAACGCGGAGCATCATGTCACCCTAACACACCGGCACAGCAGCACCAGGGCCACTCGAAGGTCTCTCTCATGTTCTTCACTGCCTGTCAACCTTCTCCCGAAGGCACACCATCTTTACGCGTCACCGAGATGCCACGCACAAGGTTTTGGCTTAAAACACCCCACGCAGCTTCTGTGGATCTGACCCTGTCACTGCATTTTCTAATAACTCTTCTCAGACTTTTCAAAAGAGGAAAAAAATAAAGTTTTAGAGGGGAGTTGAGTTGATGCCAGCGGCTCCAAATAGTAGCGGCTTGCACATTTGCCTACCCTGGTTCAAGCCCAAGAGTAGACGCGAAACCATCGGCCTAAGTCGATTCCACCTGATTCCAGCAATCTTGTTGGACTTTGTTCGGTAGTTTATTGGCGATTTCTAAGAGGGAACATCGGAGCGCCCGGGGAGAACGAAACAGAGGAAGAAGGCAGCTGCAGGAAACGATTGCAAGAGAGATTTGACTTTGTGTCCACTAAATGATTTATTTATCAAGTCGACGGCAGTTTCCATAGCTAGATTGGAGGCGGCGGGGGGCTGCCGGGAAAGTTAAAAAAGACAGCCACGACCTCAGTTTGACGAGAGGGAATCAAAAAGATCACGATAGCTCTTGTGCCCACAACACTGAAAGAGAACAAATGGCTCTTTAATATTTCCATGCATACCAAAAGAAGGAGGGGATGGTGTGTGTGTGAGGGGGGGTCACGAGGACGGTGATGAATAAAACAAAAAAGAAGCAACAAGAAAGAGTCGCAGCGGCGGCATCTTTGTGAGGCAGAGAGGAAATATGCGCCACGTCAAAAGCTGTCGTCTTTTTATCTAATGGGCGCGGCGGCTGTAATGCATCCATGTGGCCCTCACTTTAATAATTGAACAGACATCGGGGCGGCACCTGCTGGGAGCCTGAATCATTGTCGCAGCTTTGAACAAACCGCTGTGACATTACGGGATCAGGCTCGGCCAAAAAAAAAACACAGACAGAGGGGGAAAAAGAGGAGAAGAAGAAGAAAAAGAAGGAGGAGGAGGAGGAAAAAAAGGATGCATTCAAGGCAGTGAACATGGCCTTGGGCTACAGAGTAATGAGCACATCTCCGTGGAGCCTCCACAGATTCGCTATTTGAAAATTGTTTCGTGTCTTAATAAATCCTAAATGTGTAATTTACTTGTGAAAAGGGAACAAGAAAGCAGCTGACGTCCCCCTCTTCATCGCGCCCCCCCCCCCCCCCCCCCCCCCCACCCCCCCCCCCCCCCCCACCCCCCCCCCTCCCCCCACCCCCCCCCACC
>VUQR01010854.1:51469-61607 GCA_015108515.1 Hemichromis elongatus | reverse complement strand
ACCGAGGCTTTACAACGAGCTGCAAACCACATGATACTCTCAGGTGCAGGAAGGCCAGAGTAGACTTTGTCAGGAAACATCTAAACCAGCCTGGAGAGTTTCACAGATGAAGCCAAGATGATGCATAGCATATTATCTGCCACACATGCTGGAGGCAGTGTTATGGGACAGGCACGTATGGCTGCCAGTGGAATCAGGTCACTGGTGTTTACTGATGATAGAAGCAGCAGGATGAACTGTGGAGTGTACGGGGCTACACTCTCTGCCCAGATTCAACTGATGAGACAACACTTGATGGTGCACATGGATAATGACCCAAAGCATGCAAAAGCAACCCAAGAGTTTCTCAAAGCAAAGAAATGGGATATTCTTTACTGGACAAGTGATTTTTAACTGCACAGAGCGCTCTGTTCACGTTGCTGAAGACAAAACTAAAAGCAGAGAGATGCACAAAGGCTGTAGTGAAGGCCCAACAGAGCACATCAGAGGAGGACACACAGCATTTGGTGAAGTTCACGAGTTCTAGACTTTGTCGAATTTCAAATTCTGATGTTGAGCGTGTATAAAAATGTCTGCAATTCATGCTTTAATCACATCTTGACGATTTGATTTCAAATCCACTGTGTTGGAGTGCAGAGGAATAAAGTTATTACCCAAAAACGTATGGACCTGAAGTCATTACGGAGAGCAGCGTACAATCACAGTCACCGCATGAGTTACACGCTGGAAACTTTTTTTGTTCATTTTCAGTGTGAGATCCCTGACACAAACATCTGCTGTCGTCTACTTCCTGCAGGGCTTCCCCGTGTCTGTCTGTCTGTCTCCTCCTCTCCTGCTCCTTTTCCTCCTTTCATAATACAGGCAACCTCATTACCTCATTATGTACTTATGTACTTTTTTTAGCAATCAAAACATCAGGCTCTAAATTTTAAGGGAATCAAATCTTCTTTTCCAGTAGGCCTCCTCAGTGGTGTTTACGCTTGGGCCAATGCCCAGACTGCCCATTGGTTAATCCGGCCTTGTGAACTGTGCACACAGTTATTCTAATTTATTAAAAGCAAGTATAGGTAAAATATAAAAAAGGGTCAAATTAAAAAAAAATTTCAGTATATTTCCTGCTGTTTGTAATAATGCTGTGCTTATGTGTTAAAAAAATGGTAACTGAGGAAATTTAATTGATGTTAATACATGTTTACTTCCAGTTTTGATATTGACACGTTTGGACAAATTAAACCCAAATTAATACTTAAATAGTCCTAAAACTTGCAAAGATAATAATATTAATAATTATAATAATTTAATAATACTAACCATTCATCCAACATAAATATGTCTGTGAGATAATTATAAATTAAAATATTGATTTGCATGTTTTGAGCAAGTTTATTCAGCTAGCTCTGTTTATTCTCTGAAGGATGTTTTCAGTTTCAGCCACTGACTCAGTAAACTGCTCAAAAATCTGCCAGTAAAAGCCTCTTCTTTCTCTTACTGATAGCAAACTGTTCTGCTGTGCGGCTGTCATACACCCCTCGAGCAGCGCTCAGTGCTGTACTGTAAGTCTGAGAGGGTCTGAAAGGCCTCTGGGAGCAGCCAGGCGGATCAAACGACCTCCCCAGTATCCGACCAGATGTCCTTACTGGGACGGGTTCAGATGGTCCCAGCGAGCAGCGAGGGAAAGGTCAGAGTCACACAGTGGGTTAAACTGGACCCATCATGAAACTGGCCCCGGCTGAAGGCTTGTGCAGCACCGCCCCGCTCATCGGCAGGGATTATTTCAATTAAGGCTCACGCTGGCTGAACGCGGGATTACAACAGGGTTTAGAGTGGCAGGACACATCTGAACACAGCACATGGTCAGCCAGTCAGCCGCTCCCAGGGATTACATGGCTGAAATATGACAGACAGGCAGCCATAATTAGCACGAGTATGGGCAAAATGAGAAGTGGCTGTAAATAAATGGGCAATTCTGTGAAGAAAGCAAAAATAAATACAACTATTGTGTGGCTCAGAGGCTTATTTTTTATAACTTAGTTACATTTTTAGAAATCTTTATTGTAATTCTTTTCATGTAATTTTAAAAATAAGACAATGTATTTGCAGCAATATTTAAATTTAGGTTTTTACACTTTGTTACTTTTATTATAAGTACTTGAATTTTATCAGCTTTTTACGTTTATTTCAAGTAAATAACACTACTATTATTTTGGCACTCCAACATACTATAAATACACATTTTCCCTTTAATCTAAATCAACATGCTGGCCTATTTATAGCCATATAAATTTGACTGTTGTCCTGGCTTTAGCGTAGGTGTGAAACCTTCTTGTGCTGGTTTTAGGTTAAACATTACCATGTCATGATAATAATAATAATATTTTTTTTTGGTCTACATCTAGGCACCTCAAACAAACTCAGCTTTGAATTCCTAACTGCTCTCAGAGTTTAATATCAAATATGCTATCTGATTAATGAAGGTAAAAAATGACTGAATCTGATCTCTGATCTGAAATATTATTGCGTGTTTCCAGCTCTTCCTACTGTATTTGATTTTGACAAAAAAAATCTTCTTCTTGTATCTCATTCTAAATTACTACATCTTTATTTTGTATTTTAACTTCTTGTCTAGTTAAAGTTTGACTGCATGTTGCTTTTTTCACTGAGTTAAATAAACATAATAAGTAATTTAAGACCATTTAGTAATTAAATAATTGCTGATTTAGTACTCAAGAATCAAAGGTTACAAAGACAGCTAACCTGTTGAGCTACAACAATTAGTATTTAGCAAGAGCACTTTATCAGTTTTTTTTTTATTGTCAGTTTTGATTTCGCTACTTAAAAGCATATTAATTCATTTAGCTTATGAAAATCTAGATTCAGCAAGCAGGAAAAATAAGTTTCTAAATACGTTTGGCTAAGGCTAGCAGAGAGTCAAAAACTGTGAAGATCTGTTAGTCTAGCAGGAGTTAGGACACAGACATTCACACATACGCCATGATCATTATAGCAAGATAATAATATAACACCTTTTAAGGCCAGATGTGTAGTTACTGCTCTTTGCTTTTTCACGATAGTATATTTTGAAGTTTAGATTGAATCTCTAGTGTAGAAAAAGAGCTTGTTAAAAAACACATTTGAAATACACTATGATATTAATGCACATCTAACCTCCCAATGGATGATATATATTTGAAAATAATTTCTCTACGTGAATCAATAAACATATAAATATTATCAAAGGGATATCCTGTCACTCAGTGTGCATTACATATTCAAATGTGTATAACCAGATAAGGAAGGGATGCTCTCAGAGGGATAATTACACCACCATTTCTTCTTCTTTGCTATTCATTGATGTGCTGCCTTTATTATTGGCAGAGAAGGTAAAGAGTTGTATCACATGCTGAGTGGAGAACCTGTTTCGGATCAGTCATTGATGTTTAGCGGCAGCCGCAGAGTCATGAAAGGTAAAACCAGGCAATGAGCGACTGTTAGCCTCTGCCCCCCCTCTGCTGTATGCATGGCGTGATTTGGACATGAATTGCCGCCTTTAGCATTCACGGCAGCCACCGACGACTCCTGTCTGGCATTTCACCTGTGGACGGTCCGGACTGATTGAAATGCCGCTGCACACGCGGCAAAGACTCACCTAATTGGCCCCAGAGTCGGCCCTAATTCCTGATTCTCAGGAAGGTCCACATTTCAAAGCAGCACCCAGATCAATTAATGGACCGGTAATGTGTCTCATTTTCATACAAGGCGAGAGTCTTAGGTTGGGAAAAATCAGATATTGGCTACCTTCAACTGAGCAAGGCAGGCATCAGTTGAAGTTATGTGGAGGAGAATTCGATATGATCCTCAGCTGTTTAGAGCAAGAAGGATTTTTTTCTGTCTAGTTCAGATTTCTCCTTTTGACCCTTAATGTTTTTTAACGCTTAATGATTGAGATCTTTCATCTGTAGCACTTTAAGAAGTCTTTGGCTGAGATTAAAGGGAAAGTTTTAAGGCAAGCTTCAGTGTTTTACTGGATGAGTGTCCTTCATGGCCAGTGTTACTGCTCGATGTTAACACTATAATACAGATATGTGCATTATTACATATGTAGATTAACATTAACCTAATCTGTGTAAAATGTCGCTAATAAGCTAAAATTTGCTCTTGAGCAGGGAATGTATACATGTTACTACCCAGCATATTCACAACATTCACGTAAGCCTAATCTCAGAAAATTGCTGCTAGTAAGTTAGCATTAGCCTAAAATGTATATGATTTACTGCTCAAAGATAATGGTAGCATTCGTAAAATCTGTTGGAACTGTTGCTAAGAAGCTAGTATTAGCCCTAAAAAGTGTAATTTACAGCTTTATTCTAACACTAGAGTACTAACTATAGTCAAAATTGACCACATCTGTGTAAACTGCTGTTAGTAAGCTAGTTTTAGGGTGTGTGTAATATACTGGAGTGCTAACCGACATGCCTTAGTTAGAATAACCATAATATGCTGCTAACAGTCAATATTGTGGTCAATTAACAAACTAAAATACCAAAAGCCTCCAAGATTCTTTCTTTTTAACCAACATTTAAAATCTTTTCTATTTTCATAGCATGGTCATGTTTTACCTACATAGAGGCTAGCACATTTTAGATAATGTAAGCACATTTGTTTGGTGTTTCATTGTCAATGCTGGCCTTGTGAATGGCTATGGACTATGAAGTGGCTTGGTTATCCTTGTGAATTGAGACATCAAGCATAGTAAAAAAAAACATACTGAAATAAGTATTCAGTGCAAGTGGATGATTTATTCCTTAACAGATATCTTTCATGAGCATTTGTATAATCTTTCCTTGATTTACTGGAGGTTATTTTTCAGATAGCTCTTTTTTTTTTCCTTACTCCTCCTCCATGATGGGGGCAGATTTGTGAGAAAATCCCTGCACCAAAAAAAGAAAAATCCAAACTGTCAGAGACTCGCTAACAGCGTTTCTCTGCACTGGTTCTAACAGCTGTTACCGCACAGCACTTGAAGGTAGAGCAAGGTACAACTGTGCTATTTTCTCAACAGCAGACTGTTTGAAATATGAATGAGCAGCGAGTCTATACATCATGTTAGCTGACATGTCGTATTAAAATTTATGAACAACTTCATCAGAAAGCACTTGCTGCCACACAGATCTGCCCCGACACTGGAGTTACATGGCTGGTTGGAGAGTCAGATAAATAGGTGTTTGTATGTGCGCGTTAATGGCTGAGAGTAAAATTCTGTGAGCTGGAAGCTGGTATTTTGTACTAATATGTACTTTAATTCAGGGAATTCACAGTCTGATTAAATTTGATTTAATCCTCTGCATACTGACATATGTAGGCCTGTGTGCTGCAAAAATAACATACCAATAAGAATGACCAAACTCAACAGGAACCGTGACAACAGCTAGTTAATGATTCAAATTGACAGCAAAAGTGTGTGTTACGTGTGTGTGTGTGTGTCTGCCACCACCAACCCCTCTTCAGTCTTTGGGTTATGAAATAATACCTGTCATCTGCCGACTGCTGAACCCTGAAAAGAGGGCAGGTTTTCCAGGTCAGCCTGCCATCTGTCAGCGCAGCCCCTCTCCTGTTTTTGCACATTAGCACCTGATTGGTTGGAACCAAGTCAGAGTGGGTAGGTCCACCGGGGTGACAGTCGCGGACAGAGACAACAAGGACACGTGCTCACACTGTGTATGCCTACAAGCCTATGGTACACAAAAATTAACACGTGAGTGAATGAACTTGACCTAACATTTAATTATTCGCCACAGTGTTAACATAAAGTTTTTGCCGTTGCTTTGGGGTCACTGGTTCAAAATGAAGAGAATAAGTAGGTTTGTATCTTATAAATCTAAGGAAAATGTAAAAGTTTTCATCAGTAAATCATGGGACAAGACATTTAAGATAATATAAAAAACATGCTTTTGGAAGGTTAATGGGGCTCTTCTTGATTTCATCTCTTTAATAGCACACATGTGTAAAAGTGGAAATTATGGGATATTTTGGAAGTAGTTTTAGCAGCTAGTGGGACAAAGGGGTAAGGCGGTTTGGGTAATAAGAAGCCAAAGCCAAGTCATAATTTATTATAAAGAATTATTATAAAATAATGGACAAAAATCGCTCAAAACATTGCAAAACTTATTAAAATTATTAGTGGAATGTGAAGAAATTAGTGTTGTGAGCTAATGTTATAATTAGGCCTGTCAGCGTTAATCGCGTAAAAATGGCGCTAACGCGGCAAATCGCCATTATGAGTTAACGTGGATCGCACTTTGTGTGGGGCTGGATGGCCCTAACTCATTAATCGAGCAACCCGCGCTAACCCGGTTTTGCGTTAATGCCATTTTAACGGGATTAACGCTGACAGCCCTAGTTAAAATGTGTGTTGTGTTGAAGTGATATCACCTTCCATTAGGGCCAGGCTGTACTTTTTAATGTAATACCAATTTGTACCACAGGGTGGTGCAGTGAGTCAGTGTGACTTTTAACCAGAAGTGGTGTTGCTATTTATGGAAGCTTCTTTCTGGCTTGGATTTATTTATTTATTTTTCTGCCAAACAAAAGTCAGAATTTTGGGTTGCCTTTTGAGAAAATAAGGCCAAAAAATGTCTGTTTTGTTCTGTTTTGTCTCAGTGTTTCATGGTAAATGATAAATAGCCTATATTTGTATAGCACTTTACTAGTCCCTATGGACCCGAAAGCGCTTTACACTACAGTCATCCACCCATTCATACACTGGTGATGGCAAGCTACATTGTAGCCACAGCTGCCCTGGGGCGCACTGACAGAGGCGAGGCTCCCGGACACTGGTGCCACCGGGCCTTCTGACCACCGCCAGTAGGCAACGGGTGAAGTGTCTTGCCCAATGACACAACGACCGAGACCGTCAGGGCTCGAACCGGCAACCTTCTGATTGCAAGAAAAACTGCCACTCTTGAGCCAGGATCGCCCGTTTCATTGGTCGAAAGGGATACTGTTTGTTCTTTTTTTCACAATAAAAGTCCAAATATATTCTGTTTTGATACAAAAACATTCTATATGGCTAATTTTGTGATAAATGAAACAACGGTTTATTAAAATATCTATATTTATGTCAGTCATTGCATTTTAAAATGTCATTTTTATTTCAAATATTTTTGTTGGCACTGCAAAAGTTACACCAATCGTATTTTTCATTAGCTGTATGTCTAAAGAGACACTAATTAACAATACACAATAATAAGTGTAGCTTTAATTCAACCTGCTAGCAACCAAATCAAGGACAGCACTAGTTTTACTTATATTTTAATTGACTGTAGTAAAATAATTTCCCCACTGGGATAAATAATGGTTACAAGGTAAGAAATATATATAAGCAACATTTTCCAGCTCCAATTCGGGGTCGCAGGTCGAAAAGATGTACCGCCCCTCTTCAGGAAAAGACCATATGAGCACTCTGGTGTTGATACACCAGCAGTCAGCTTACAGTTTGTCCCTCTAGGCCATATGTTCTGAAAATAAAGTCGCACTTTCACTACTATCAGAAGCTTTTAAACACCAGATGTGTTGAAAAAACACACAAGGGTTCAAATCCCATCTTTGTCAAAGGCTCCTCCCACTCATGTCAATGCACTTTGATCACAGTTTGTGGTTGAGGTCAGTAACTGGTTACCACAGGGTCACTAACCATTCTGTACGGTTGATGTGTTTCTGCTGTCTAGTTAGCGAGGGTAAAATGAAGCCAAAGCCATGTAGCAGAATCAGAAACGTCACAGTTTAAGATTTAAGCTCATTTGGACTCTTTCATCTTCATTTATGAAACAGAAACTTGTACAAGGAAGTTTATGCTACTTACAAAAGACTTGTATGTTTGGGCCGTGCTGTCGATTATTGTCCTACAAAGTTATCAAAGCACATTTCTGAGGTCTGGTTAGAGGTGTTTGACTCTCACAGCAGGTTAGTAATGGCTTTTATGAAATCCAGACCTGTGAACTTCTTCTTTTCCTCACTTTATTTAAAGTTTGCATGTGACTTAAATATGTCAGGGTTAGCGGGTCTTGGGTCCTTCAGTCGAGGCATCTTCTGATTGACAGGTGCAGCCTCACCTTCATGTATGATAGAAGCAGCATGCACAGATTATTATTTTCTCACGTCTAAAAAAAAAACAGAAGCTTTATCCATTTCCTGCCTTCTCTCCCTCCCTCCCCCCTTTCCCTTCGCTAGTTCAGCTGTCTGGTCAATGGGACCGGGGCAAGGAGCCAAGCATGTACAGCCAAACCTCCCCCCCTTCCCTCTCCATCCCCTCCCATCCAGACGGCCTCCTGTTCAGCTGTGCCGCTCGCCGCAGGTTCCAGCCAGGTCAGATGTTCAACACAGGCGACAACATGTTCGCTCCTCACCGCTGTTTACCGCGCTTGCCTGTTAACGCCGCCGGCCCGGCGATGCAAGCTCGGAAAAGGTACAATAAAGGGAATGATTTCGGTATAACAGCCCCACATCCATTCCACTGGAGCTCAAACTAATGAAGTCCTGCTAATTAAACAGCCATTTAGCGGAGATTTTAAAGACTTCCAGTGTAGCTGCAGTCAGTCATGATGAACATGTCTGGCTATGCATTGCATGTTTGAACATTTGCTACAGCTCTTTTTTAATAATAGTTGTAGTGCATTAAATGTCTGTTTTACCAATTTTTCTTTTCCTTTCACTTGTTGAATTCGTGATCCCTGCTAACACAGTGTCACAATCTCAACTACATATATTGCAAATTTGCACGTGTTCACTAGGAAGCTAGACAATCTTTATGATTTCGCCAGATTATTTGTGCTTGGGGAGCAACTTTTGAGGCCCTATAATCATGCACACCCACCTTAAATGGCACTGAAAGCACCTCCAAGCTAGTAAAAAGAAATTGGGAAAACATGCAGGAAGGGTGCTGGCCAAAGTTTCTCCTTCCCTCAGAGCACATGCTGTCTGTCTCTCATGCACCGCGGTGGCCTGCGCTCTTGAGTCAAAGGTGCGGCCATGCTAGCCGCCCAGGTGCAGAGCAGATAGGGTTGCAGCGCGTAAACGGCTAATTCCAGCACGGCTGTGGGAACGCCAGCTGCCCCCGTATTTCTCAAAATCTGAAATTGTTTTGGATTCACGCGCCAACAGAAGGACTCGACATGCAAGAGTGAAAGCAGCTCGTTTCCTGTGTCTTCCCACGTCAATAAAATAACTGCTCGGTACCGTGGCAAAACCCAACTTCTGTTCTCCAGCCTCCTCACCCCTCCTCCTCATCCTCCACCACCTCCTCCCCTCCCTGCGTTTGATAAATGATACCGAATGTATTTGAGGCTTTACCACAGCAGAAGGACTCGAGCAGAAACTATGCATATGTTTGACCATTAAAGCCTCTCACAATATTGACTGTACTTCTCCAGGAAAGTCAAATGCTCTCGCTACATCTCTGCTTCGATGTTTGCAACCTTTAAACCCTCCACACACTTGTTTCTGTAAATGAGCGCGCTCGCCGCTCGAGCCGTAACGAGCTGCGCTTTTCCGAACAGTCCAAGCAACCTTTAAACCTTTCCAAACTTGTCTTTGTTCTGCCTCTGCGGATCCTGCTTTAAAAGCTCATTTCCAAAACATGGTGATGCTTTTAGAAACTCAAATCATCATTAGGTTTATCAGACGCAGTGGATCAGGGTTAAAGAGCCCTTTTGTTTTTTGTTTTTTTTTTAAAAGTTGTGAGGGGGGAAAAAAGTCTAAATAAATACATTTTGTATTGTAGTATTAGCTTGTTATAAATATAAGAAAAAATGCATTTTAAATTTTTTTTCTTCTGTTTTCTGTTTCTTTCTATATTTTGTTACTTTTATTAATAAAACATTCTGTTTGAATATATTACATTTCTTCTTGCATTTATTTTATTATTTAACACCATTTACACATTTTATTCTTCACTGTCATATTAATATTTTATTAATTTGACTAATTAATTATGACTTTTTCAGAATTTATTTTCATGTATTAAAAATTATTAAAAAAAAGAAAGAAAAGAAACCAAACAAAAACAACAAAACCTTAAAGTTTCAAAAACTTGTTAATATTTTAGACATAAATTATACAGGATACATAGTATTAATATAATGTA
>VUQR01010854.1:35970-47157 GCA_015108515.1 Hemichromis elongatus | reverse complement strand
AGCTACCTCAAGTGGGATTTATGAGGCAAACCCTTCTGGTTGACGTCGCCACTGCTGGGAGGAGATCCAGCAGGTACAGACTGACCGGCACGAGTGCCAAGAGACTGCGTTTGGGTTTCTCACACCTGAAACATCAGAAGTGCATCCCTTTGTTTCCCCAAAGGCAGCATTCATGCATCATATAACCCCAGATTGCACTCATATGCATCTCTAATGAGTGCGCATAAAAGAAAAAATAACAATTAGTAGTTGTTTTATTGCTGCTTTTATTGTGAAATTCCCACGTAAAGCATCATTTATCAAAATATTATATAACCCAAAGCTAAAGTTGGTATTCCTCACTTAACAATATATATAACATACCAGTAACATTTTTTTAACTGCACCTCAGAAGTCAGTGTAGAGCCACGTGCCTTTTTCATATGGGATGATTAACTTTTAGATGAAATAATATACATATCGACGAGAAGAAAACACGTCGTATATTACACTTATGAATATGAAAACGTGTTTGCAAGGCTGTGGATTTTCACTCCGATGATGACGAGAGTGAAATTTTGCGAGTCTGTGCTAGTGCATAATCGCTCTCCCGCCTCCAACCGGTTCACGAGGCAGCAGCGAGGCTTCTTACTGGTGTTCAGCAGACGGCTTCACATCACTACCACAATCCTCCTGGCTTCTCTCCATTGGCTCTCTGTATTGATTTGAACATTTCACTGATCACTTTTAAAGCACGTCCAGGTTTGGCTCCAAGCTACAGAGCAGCAATATTGACCCCAAGTGAACCAACTTGCAGCTTTAGAGCCTCAGGTGGGGCCCCGATGGGCTTAAATCAGAAGGTGATCTCCCCGAGGAGGACCTCACCCTCCTTCAAATACATTTTTATAGGCTTCTGTGGTCGTCTTTTAGCAGGTTTTACCATGTTTAACTTTTGTTTTATTACCACTTATGCTTTTATTCTTCCTTGTTGTTGCTTTAATCTTCTTACCTTTTGCCAATTTTAACCAGACTTGCTTTTAGGTCACATGTTAGCAACTTTTTCCCCCCTCAAATGTCTTTTTACTATTTTGTTCAGTTGTTTTGCTTCTTTGAATGCTGCTATTACTTTTTTTTATTTATTGTTGTTTCTTTAACTTAAAAATTGCTTTTTTTCTTTAACTATAGTTTTTTTATTCTTGTTTTTAATTTGCAGAACTTTAGTTGTTTTTTTTTTTTGCAAATCTTTATTCTTTTTTAACTTTAACTTCATGTTTGTCTTCTCTTTTTTGTTTGTTTTTTATTTGTACTTACTCTACATACTCTTACCCTCGGCCATCATAAAATACATTTAGACGTGTTTTGTGTGATGTCGTGTTTTAGTTTTTTAAAAGGTCTCTTGCTGTTACTATAACTTGTGTTAGCATTTTATTTCTTCTTGGCTTTGCTTTAACCTAAACTTACCTTTTGCCTTCTTTAAACAAATATTTTTTTAACATGCTTTAATCTTTTAACAACTTTTTACCCTTTTTTTTCTTTTTCGGTTGTCTTGTTCATGTTTTACTGCCACTATCATGTAAATTTTTTTTTTAATCAATTTTGATATTTATTTAATCTTTTCCTTAATCTTCTCTTTTTCTTCAACACCGTCCTGTTTTGGTGTTACAAAGAAAGCTCAATGTGCCAGCGCTCACTGAAGAGCTCTGAACAGGTGATGTTGTTTCATAGCTGTGATTGTTTACAGCTACGATTAAATGACTGGCTGTTACTGTATTGTTTTATTTTTTACTTTTTTATTGCTTCTGTTATTTTATTAGTATTTAAAAATCACACCAGATTTTTTTTCTGGACGGTTTAATTTAATTTGCCATCTCAAAACTTTTGCAGACTTTCTGATATGTGTCACTTTTCAATGCTTGTTATTTCTACTTTTGTCTTCTTTTTTTTTGTTGGCAGTTTTATTGACAGTTCTTCTGCTTGTCTGTCAAAGCACCAAAAAAATATTTTTAAGGTGCTCAACAGCATAAATAAAGTCATTATTAGAATATTTAGTTATTATTTACACATAAAAAGTTCATTATATATATATCATTATAATAATTGGTCTTTATGGCTATAAAAAGCATATCATGTTAGGTTTTGAGCAGAAATAATCTTTTAAGGTTGGTGTTAGTTCAGATATTATGAGCTCTGTTTAATTTCATCCAAATATTGCAAGTATTCACAGTTTAGCCCAGTTTTTCTTCCTCATCAAGACAGATAAACATTTGATATTTAATTTACACCATCATCGGACACTAAAAATCCTCCACGGGTGAAATTATATAAGAGTTGGAAGGACTGTAAAGCTACAGAATAACAGTGACGCTGTGTATTCAGTCATATCCGTGTTTAAAATCTAATCAAAAAATCCCTTTTTTTTAATGTTTTTATCCCGCTGTGGTGCTCAAGGAGGCGCCTTTATGTGTGATTTTTTAATTTTTTTTATAGGGAGTCAACATGTGTCAGTTTAATCTTAAACAGCAGAGAGTGCGAGCAGCGTTTGGAGGCTGAGCAGCCACGGTGAGAGACGTTTTTTAAACTGTAGGGTGCAGCAGTCGTCTTTCAAACAGGACGAGCCTGAGCCGAGGAGAGAGCTGGAGGTTGGAGGAGGCAGAGACGACCGAGGAGGCCCGAACGCAAGATCCACAAACGCTCCGGAGTGAAGAGAAGGAGGAGGAGGAGAGAGAGGAGGAGGGTGGGTGGGTGTGTGTGAGTGTGTGGGGGGGTGATGTGTAATTACAGACTACATACCAACACCCCGTCGTAATTTACATTACTTGATGTCATGGAAAAATATTAGATGAAGATTGTTTTTATCCACAGTCGGTAACAGGACGCAGGGAATTCTCACACACACACACAGAAACATACACATGCATATCTCACAAGCCTCTTGACCACTTAGGTTGCAATGATTATGCCATTAACTGACATGAACCTTCAGCCAATTCTCAGCGTCACGCACAGGCAGCCAATCACGGGCCGGAAGACGGACAATTCTGAATGAAACCGGGACAAGAAATCCTGTTTTAATTTACCGATATTTGCAGTCTGCATCCATGTGGAGACTTTCAGCCAGTCCTCGAGGTCTTATTACCATAAAATAAGCAAAAATAGGTGTTGGGATGTATTTAACCGCTTCATATGGCTTCAATTTTGCTCGTGTGCTCAGTAATTCCCCAGATCTGTCATTACACGAGGGTGGGGAAAGCGCTTAAGGTTTGACCACACTATCGCTGCGAATTCTTCTGAGCAGATTATTGAAATATTTCAGGGTTAAAGGTAGTGCAGCAGGAACTGTACTAGCACTGGTTTGCTTCACTGTTTAGTTTATTAAATATCTAAAAAAAAAAAAAAACTAATCACAAAATAAGGTGTAAAGGGATTTCTTTTAAATGCATGTTTCATAAAATTTGCAATTCCTAGTGCAAAAAAACCCTGAATTATTCTTAAATAATCAACTAAAATAAACTAGAATCGTTACATTTCTCATCTTTCTGTGAGTTAATTAAATCAGTTAATCAATTAATCATTTCAGCACCAGTTAGATGCTATACAAAGAGTTCTCTTTCCTTTTGTCTTCAGTTTTTTCATATTCAAATTGAGCTGAAGACTCTACATCAACCATATTTTTGGGGTTACTGTGAATTAATCAAACTTGCATTTCTAACTGATTGTTTTTCCGAGGTGAATAAATGAAAACTGTATGAAAGTAATCGCATTCCACGGCGCTGTCACTATTTCAGAGGATTACATGCCTGCTTACAATTACATGCAGGTAGTCGCTAATCTGTGCAGATTTGTTCAGAAAGAAGCGCACTCACGCAGCCAGGCAAGGCTCGCGAGGTGGAGAAGGTACAGGAGTCAGCGTTTCCACTGAGGTAAACAATCGGCTCAAATTAGCAGAGGTGCAAAGTTTAAGTGGGCTCGAGGGAAAGTCTGTGTCAAATATCGGAGCTGAAGCTGTTCGAGCATCTGCTGCTGCACAGAGGTGAAGCGTCCAGATTGTTAAAGCTGAAAGCACGCAGGCAGAAATCTGTAACGCACAGACCATCTTCAGTGTTGTAGAAATGCAAAGTCACACTAACACTGATTCACACAGTTACCCCTGGCATGCTTCAGCCCATAAAACAACTCCCATTTTGCTACCACTGACAGCTGCATACGGAAGTCCAGAAGTGACGAGAGAAATTTATTTGAGAAATATTTAAACCCGATTTACAAAGAGCAAACAAAAACAACATTAAAGGCCTCCTCTTGGAGCTTTTTAAACAAGGTTTATTTGTAGTCATAAATTCCTCAAACAGAGGTTTAATTTGCATGTGGGTAGCAGGAATTAAATGAAAGTCAGTGAGTTAGTGCAATTATGCTGGGTTATTGGGTTGTGTAGGTACATTTGGACTTTTTAAAAAAATACAATAATATACACTTTAAAAAACAAAAAGATGCTATTGCAAATAGTGGCGTGGAATAATGCAAATTTCGGTATCGTACCGATACTTTTAACCTATAAAAGCCACTTATGTAGGGGAGAGCAGTGTCATGATTTATCAGATGAGTCATTATCAATTTGCAAATTCTGAACACCTTTTAATGAACACTAAATCACTGTGATTTTTACTTTCCACAATGATTAGGTAACACAACAAAAACACACCTTTCAGCTTTCTTGTATTTAGAAATTGTTTTTTTTCGGGGACCTGGAATGTAAATGTGTCTGTCTCTAAAGCACTTTGAGTCAACTTCTGTTGCTTAAATGTGCTATAGGCTTTAAATAAAATAGACCTGACATTTTTAACTGCGCATAGGAAAGAAATAAAATAAAATAATGTATTTAACACAACTCAGTGTGCTACATACTGAACTTAGAGTATAGAAACAAAGTATCGACCCCATCTTGCTAGTACTGAATACCAATATCAATACTGGTGTTGGTATCGATACTATTGATATTTGAATCTGCCCACCTTAAATTTAAAATATAAATCTATAGTTATGTGGATTGTTTTTGTTGTTGTTGTTGTTATTAATAGATTGCGGTCCAAAAATAGACATAGTCACCACAGTGGTTAGCTCTACATTTTTGATTTGCGTGTTTACAGCAGATGGCTTCAAATAAAGAGATAATAACGTGCAGAAATGGTACCTCAGGTGCCTTGCTATATACTCCAAACAAGAAATGCTTAAAAAACAAGTGCCACAAAAAAAAAAGTTTGTGTCCTTGTACCTGCTAATAGCATGAAACTCACAGCCCATTCGGGTTGCACAAGGAGTCCAGCTCCTCCAGGGTGGGGCATCCATCCAACAAGGTTTGCTGTGTTTCCCAGCACAGTCACAAGAGCATGGAGGAAATACCAGGAGACCAGTAGTTACTGTAGGAAACCTGGACAGGGCGGTAGAAGGACATGAACCAAAAGGCAGGACCAGTATCTGCTCCTTTGTGCAAGGAGGAACAGGAAGAGGACTGCCAGAGTTAAAAAACGGCCTCAAGCACCACTGCTGCGGCTGTCCCTGACCAAACACTTTGTGAGGGTGGCCTGCGGCCCTAGGTCCTCTAGTGGACCCCTTGCTCACTACCCAGCACTGAGGAGATCGACTAACTTTAAAGCCCATATATAGAAGTCCAGCAGTGACAGGAGAACAAATTATATTGAAATTGTTAACACAAGTTTAATTTGGTGTGGTAAATTTCCAAAAAGTAATGACTTACATAAATGCAACAAGAAAATCTAAGATTTTTTTGTATTTGCATTTGAATATCTCAAATATTAAAATATAAAATATAAAAATATTAAAACCAGTGAGCTTTGTCAGTTTGACAGAAATCTCTATCTATGGATTATTTATTATTATGTTATTAAAAAAATAAATATATATGTTTTGGGATTGTTTTTTTTGGTGTAATAGATGGAGGACAGCGGAACGATGGAGAGAAGACATCTGGAAATGTTTCCATATTTTGTAAATGTCATGTTTCCTTTAAGAGCAAAACAAGCTCCACTTGCAACCAGCACAGCTCATTATACATGCTTCTAATAATAGAAATGCAAATTAGGCTACATAAATAAATACTGCTTAAACTACCTACAGTTTCTGCCCCAAATACTGTTTATTTACATCACATTTTTCACCTTTTATCTGGTTTACTGCATTTTTAAAACCGGCGCCTTCTATTTTTAAAAGCAGCAAAAAGATATACATAAAAGGAACGATGTCTACTTGCCATATATCACACATGCACATACGGGAAATGAAATTTCAATTTGATTGAACACTTTCAATTTAAAGCCACCCCTGACTTCCGTAGCCAAAGGCCAGCGCTGAATACAAGCATCCCAGTCTGCACTCACCTTGTCATCTCCTCCCTGCTGAGACAGCACCTGAGGAGACAAAAGGTAGAGCCTCTTTAAGCACATAAGCGCTAAATGACGCCGAGACAGCGGCTGTCGCATGAAGAAGACACATTAGTAAATAACAGCGGGTTGATAACGGTGAAAATGCACCATCAAATGTACTTCATAATGCTTTACAGCTGCCATTCGCTGACATTTATATATCACTTTTTAGTGGTGGCCCAATGAAACGGTGGCTTTGAAATAAAGTCAGCCATGATTCATGTCTCTGCTGTGTCAGTCTTACATTAATATTATGACCATATCCATCATGTCGGCCATCTATAATGAACAGATGCTGTAAAACACAATTTGGCACGACAAGAGGGAGAGGTGGAGGGAGTGTGTTTCAGTCATGGCTGCCTTTCAGACGGGCAGTGGAGCTCCAAGCGGCACAGATCTACAGCGACAAGTCACTTTTTCCTCTTTTATGTGTCCAAAGCTGACTGCAAGGTGAGTTACTGAGGAGGCAAAGACGTAGGAAAAGAGCATCAGTGTGCTATGTGCGGAGGCTTTGATGGCTTGTAGGTCAAATGGTGCAGATATATCCAAGGAAAACAAGCTCAACTTGGCCGTACATCAGCGGGGACGTAATCAGGTGGTTGCCAAACTTTGTGCGCCACGCTCATAATTTCGTCACCTCGCCACAGGTTGTAGCTGTGAGCTGTTTCATGCTGTTTTCATTTGAGGCTGGAAAGGTGGAAAACACTCAAAGAGAAATGCTCAAAGAAGGAAAAAGACAAATGAAGAGAATTAGCAGAAGAATGCACTGTTTGCTTGTGAGTCACGTCAGAATCATTAGTTTCAAAAGCAGCTGAGTGACTTTATTTCCTGATAAAACAAGTCCTACCTACTCCACGTGTTTAATCAGGCTCGGTTTTGATCTGCAAATAACCAAAACCACACTTTCTTTGAAGACAATGCATCCTGCATTCCTGTCTTTGGGGTTTTTTTTCGTTTGCAAGATGCAGATAAGGGAGAAAATAATCTCTTAGCTAAACAACCCATTCCACCTCAGATAAATCCCATTCTAATGCTTGCAAACACCTGGTGTAGGTTACATATAATTTATATAAAGTCATAAAAACATGCAACTTAGACATTTGAAAAATAAGTCCAGTTTTACTTCAATGTTACATTAAACCATGCTTGTCGAAATGGTGAGTTCAAATTTCAGTTCCTTAGATTTACCCTAAAAAAGCCTTAAGTTGGTACTGACCAAACAGCAACCTGAGGGCTATGAACAATGGGTGGTGGTAGTGGTGTGACTGCAGGTCCACTTGAGACTGCCTCCAAAAAGTGATGTTTAATGTCCAAATTTATAACAGAAGCCGCCGCCAGACCCAAGCCTTCATAAATGGTGAGGGTTACGTCAAGAAGAGCATCTGGTATAAAATCTGCCAAATCAAACGTGGATCATCAAGAACAAGTCACGGATGATGTGTTAGGTAGAAATGACTACTGGGTTCAAGATGAGGGTGGGATTACATCGGGGGTTGTCTCTGAGCCTCTCTTGATTGTAATGGTGATGGATAGGCTGACAGATGAGGTCAGGCAGTAGTCTCTGTAGAGTAATAATGTTTGCAGATGACATGGTAATCTATAGTGAGTGTAAGGAACAGGTGGGGTAGAGCCTGGAGAGGTGTAGGCTTGTGAATGTGAGCATGTGAATGACAAGGTGACAGGTGTAGGTAGATGAGTTTAAATATTCGGGTCAACCTTTGAAAGCAATGGACAAAGCACAAAAGAGGTGAAGAAGAGTATGTAGGCAGGGTGGAGCGGGTGAAGGTAAACTAGGATAGGAGGCAGAAGGAGGAGATGCTGGCTGTTTGTCACGCACCACCCAAAAGTAAAAAATAATTACTCATTTGGAACACGCCACATGACAGAAAGGCCAACTAGTTATATGGTTAAATACACTTTAGCAACTGATTCAAAAACTGCTGTTGGCAAATTATGTAGTCTGTCATCATTGACTTTCATTTTGTTTGTACTATGAAATGCTGCTGCTTGTAAACTGTAGTCACTGATAAAACAGTGCTCAGTTATTTAAGTATCACTATTGTACTGTTTACTGTAACCATCAAACATTTTCTATTAGCAGACTGTAATCCAGTTTTGGTCACTAAATTTCTTGTATGTGTTTGTTTCTACAAGAACTAGAGAGATACTCATTAGCAGTAATTTGTGTGTGTAGATTGTTAGTTAACTTGCTAACTAAGCTAGCTACTGTTGTCTGTCAGTTTAGAAAACCACCATCTCGTCCAAATATGAACACTTATGTCTCCAAAACAAGATTGTGCATCCAAAATGTCCAATTTGAAGCTGCAAAACCAGAGTCCAAAACCCAGTAAGTCACATAATGGTTAGCTATGGCTATCTTTTTTATACAGTCTATGTTTCAGATGCAAGACTGGAACAATTTAGTTACACGCAGCTTGACCACACTGACTGTACCTCAGTGTAACCATGCAACATATATAAAAATGTTTATTTTATCTTGTGTTTATCTCTAAAAGACTGACAAACCATGATTCACGTCACAACTGACACCAAAAACACTCTATATCCGGCACTATATTTGAGCAGCAGTGTGTGTTTTTGTGGCTGGACCACGTGCAGTGGACGTAGGTGCCTTCTGTCATTTCACACTGCAGACAGAGACAGAGAGAGATGCATTTTCATGTCTTCATCTGTGTGTAGTCAGTGCAGAAATATTTCTCTGTGCTGCTGCTCAAGCAGATTCTTTTAGCATTTTGCCAGATTTCATGCCACGTCTCAGCTGTGATTTCTACACCGAGATCGTTCTCCCGCATCTGTTTGGTAGCCTTTGTAATAACGCAGGTGGTGGCAATCAGAGCAGAGTCCTAATATTTCAAAGAGACATGGCTGTTTGTGTGCATTTGCGCTTCCTGGAATGGCCAATAAAGCTCAACTGGGCTTCTAAAAATGAAGTGTGAGTTAAAGCAGAGTCTGTTTCAGATGGATGAGGGATGATTGGATGAGCCATTTTATTCTTCTGTATGAACGTGAATAGCACCGGCTGATGTGTGTGGTTCTGAATTAATTATTAGCAGGGGTGTCTCCAGAATCCCTAAAATCAGGTGGCACAAAAGTGGGGGCTAGAACGAGGTGGGGGAATGAAATAGCTCTGTATCCCTAACTGTTTTACAATGGTGACACAAGTATTTAGACTCTCTGCTAATACAAAAGTCACAGTCCTACTTCACTGAATTAATGTTGTAGCATTAGAAAATCAGTAGCAAAAAACAGTGATTCCCAAAGTCTGGGCCAAATTCTCCCAAAAGTCATATAATTTAAAAATTAGATGTCATTACCTATGTGCCATAGGCAAACATTTACAGGGGTGCCCCCCAACCAACGTGTATTATGTCAGATTTCATAACTTAACTGATAAAAGCAGAGTCTGACTGAGGTAACTGTGGAGCTTTGAATGCTAAAAAAGGAGTCTGTCTAGGTTGGCTAATTTCACTCTCTAAATCATTTCATTATTGGTGTCCTTTAAAACCAGGTTTATTTTATTGAAACGCTACAGACTGTGTTTATCTTGATAAAAATGCTGGACACCAAGTTGACCCGGCGACCTTCGATTATCAGGGAGAAGTGATAATGCCTAGACTCGTTGGAAAGTGGTTGCTAGCTGTTGCTGGGTAAAATTAGCTACAGAGGAGATACTGCACCAAACAAGCAGATTGCCACAGTTACCTGTAACTTGCATTAAAGATGGCAATTTGTCTGCAAACATTTGCCAAATATTCATGAAGCTGTAGCGAAAATTTTAAAAAAAGTTTAGTGCAAACAGGAAACAGAGGCTGTTTACTTTCAAAGTAAGAGTTTGAAATGGTGCAAATGCTCCCAGGTTGTCGCGCTTTTCACAGTTTCACTACTTTGAGCGTTTGCAAACAAACTGGTGTCTTTTCTCTGCAAACTACAGTCAATCACAGTAATCTGCTAGCGACCAAAGCAATTGCTACAACCTCCAGTGATAATTAGTCCACTGGTTGGGTAACACAAATTTTTGGCTGCCAGGGGATTGCTGTTTGGTACAAGTGTAGTGAGTTACTTTCCACCACTGGTTCTGCTTATGCTCCACTCCTGCAGGCATGAGCTCTGTAAAATTAACAGCACTGTAGTTCAATGGCATTGGTGACCTTTAATTTTATTCATGGCGGCCAGTGGCACCCCATGCCCCCCTTTGAACACGCCCTTGTTAATGAGGCCTACTCAGTTCGTAGATGTGATAAGAACAACTTAGGCTAAATTAAATGAAAACTAGCACAAAAAAAAGGCTTTTCAGTAGAAGTTATCGAACCCAGAAAGGTTTCTCGTGTCTACTTTTAACCCGTAAAACTGTTTGCATCTTAAAATAATTTCCTAAATGTCGTTTTCTCTTTTTTTGCCGACGGTGAATATTTCTCCCCTTCTTGCTCGTTTGCTTTCATTTCCCCTCTCTGCCCCCGTCGAAAATTACACACAGCCTTGTTTTGTATGCAAAGATACCCCCCCACCTTTTTTTTTTCGCTCAGGGAAATTTTTATTTGTACGCCGTCTTTCCTGCTAATGCAACAAATGAGAAACGGCGATCCGGGCCTCGGGAAATGCTCGGGCCCAGCAACTGGCACTGTTGATGTTTGAGCATAAGCCTCTCCTTTAAAAAAGCGTGTTGATTCTCCATACCCCAATATTGACCAACCGTCTCTGTTTGATGTATGCATGCCCCCCCCCCCCAAAACCCCCCCCCCCCCCAAATCCCCAC
>VUQR01010854.1:18417-35950 GCA_015108515.1 Hemichromis elongatus | reverse complement strand
CCCTACTGCCACAAGTACACACACATTCATTAACGCCCTCCCTCCCAACTCCGCTTCCATGCAAACCCAATGTTTGGGCTTAACTTGTTAGTTATGCTTCTGGAATAGCTGTCGATGCCCCGAGATATTAGTGCACGATACTCTGTTGTGATGGACCTGACTGTCTGTCTGTGCATCTGAAGAGTGACGGGTGCACTGCAGCATCTCGCAGCACAGACTCTGTCATGTTCATGTGTGTTTGCACAGGAAAGAATGAGGTGAAAGCATGTCTGCAAAAAAAAAAAAAAACCCCAGACAAAATACTCTTTTCTCAGGAAAAAGACAGATTGGATTTGTCATTTATCAAGTGCAAGACTTTAAATTAGAGCACACACACTCTGCTGAGCTTGGTTAATTTCACGTTTGGATATGAATACTAAATCTCTGTTTGCCTTCCCTGAACTTTTTTTTGGACACACACACACATATTGGGTTATGCAGTCAATCAGATTTCCTTAATTGGCTTTGATTTGACTGGTGAAAAGGTTGTTTCACCTAAATTAAATCAAAACAGACCTCAATTTCCTGTAATGCAATATAAAACTGCTGTTAGCGACGGAAATAATACTTTAAAAATCCAAGCACATGCTTTTGTTTCTGAGAATAACTCGCACTTTTTAATCCCACTGATGTAACTCATGCACAGTTAGATATCACTACAGGCAACTATCAAATCAGATCACAAGTTATCAGCCCACTGAATGACTGTTATCAAATCCACATTTAGAGGTTTGAATTGTGAATTAATCCATTCAGTTCTCGACTGTGTACAGAAAGAGTTTGAGACAAATTTGTTATGGCTAAGTGACTGCGGTTCTCCCATTTTCACAAGCTGTTTGGTTTGTAAGCACCAAAAAACACTGTTACTCACAGGTTGGATGAAAAATACAGCCTTTTACAATATAAAGCACATCAGGATACAACAACGATATCCAATAGAGATTAGAGTGCAACATAGCTACATAATCTCTCTGTTTTGTGGTGGTCATTTCACACCTTTTTTCAAACATGTGAGACCTGAAATGTTTTCCGATTATCGTTAACCTGCTGGGTCCTGGAGATGGTTGCTTTGAAGATGGGGACCAGGTCTGCCACCACTCAGTCAACTGCAATCTTCAAAGCAACTCTGGGGATAAGAGAGCAGTAAGATGGAGTCTGTCTGCTGAATATGATCAAGATGACAGTTGCATGCAATCTGTTTGTTACAGGTGAAAAATGAACAGTGATAAAATAGAGATAACTGCAAATATGTTGCCATCTACATACGGAGAAATTCACATGAACTATTTATGTTCATAGAGTCCATGCAGAACCTCAGATTTAAAACAGGAATTCAGAAAGTCCTCAACAAATATTGGTGTAGTTGCTGCAGGACTGTGATTTAAGTACAAAATGACACAGGTGCCCAGCAAACTCACTTTTACATAAGAATACAACCAGAATTAAACTAGCTGGTAACCAGTTCAGTCGAGTCCACTGCAAAGAAATGCACTGCAGGCGAGTTACAATAATTGGTGCAGATTGACTGAGATTGATTGCAACGTTGACAATATGCTTGCATTTATTAGACTGCAAGTTTTTGCAAACCTCTAACACTGTCTGAGAGAGACTGCACTTAGTTTGGAGACAGGTTACCTCCCACTGGGTGAACTGTGCAATTGCTAAGTTAATAAAAGTGGTCGCCCAGAGGTTCAGGGTGTTGCATGTTATTTTGGCGGCAACAGCTACTTACAGTTGTCACTGAATTTAAAAAAAACTCAATGCAATCACCAGGTAACCACCGATTTGTGCTAGTTGCGGTATTTCAGGTAATGTGAATAATTGTGGAGCAGCCTGACTCCTGCTGTTTACTACATATGAGAACCTCAAACAAAGTCCAAATCAATGGATCTGCTTTAAAACTGGACGTAGCAGCCGTGGGTGTCACCCACTGGTTTTAAAGTAGCCGTTTTGAAGCTTAGATATTAGACGCTCAACTGCTGTCATGTTCGCTTTTTGAAGCCAAAAGTTGGATCAGAGGATTAAGTGCTCTCAGCTAAGTGTAGAAGGATATATCCAGAAACTGTACAGACACAGATACCTGCTCATTAATGCTAAATAAAAGGAAAATCTAACACTTCCCCTATGAGAGCTAAAGAACAAACTTCTTAAATGAGCTGTACCACATAGCAGGCTTATAATAAGTCATAAATTTCCAGTTATGCTCCAAATGTATCAATACTTAAAAAATGGTGCAGAGGTGCAGTTCAGGGGGTCTAATTAGGAGACACGAGGCCCACTGGATATCAATGTCCCCACAGTTCCAGTATCCAGATGGATGACTTTGCTTTTAAATGACCCACCCAAGAGTTTTCACAAGGATGAAAACTACACATTAAAGCCAAAACCATTTTTATAGCAGCCTGCAAATGTGTTAATTTCTGCTGTTAAAGTCAGACATTTTAACATGAAAGTCTATGGAGATTGACTTCCCTTTGGAGCATGCCTCCAGTGGACACTAGAGGAACTGCGGTTTAAGGCACTTGTTAATTTTTTGCCTTAAGACGTTCTCACTTGAACCCAGCCTGATTCTCCCATTATTGTCCTCAACTGATGTGAAAAAAACTGCAGTAAGTATAATGGATGATAACAGCCTACTGAGCCTGCCAGAAAATAGAGGAGGGCATCCCAAACCAACCAATAAGTGCCATTCAATGGGCTAACAAATCCTGAAACCAGCCAAAAGACACATAATGCTCAAGGGAGCATAATAAAGTGCTTAATTAATGCTTGACATTTAGGTTTTTGTGATGGTATAACTGAGTCAAAGAGGTGAAATTAGCACCTGCTCCACCACATAAAGTTTATGCAGAGTGAAAGCGGTGCAAAATCTCACTCAAACGAGCGCGCTCTGTGCTCCTCTGCTGGGACAGACTGCTCATATTAAGACTGGAATATCAACACAGCAGATAGGTATCGTCTTCAGATCGAAGATAATCCCTGCTGGGACCGTGCACCACGATACCGAGAGCTGCTGCGAAGTTATCTCACCAGGAAAATATCTCTGTTTACCAAAGTGGCTGAACAGTGTAAACCTAATTACTCTGAACTAGGTCAGAAATGTGCTACTGAGTAAAGAGTAATCAAACTGAATATTTAATGGTGTATACTTCCACAAAAACCCCCACCTCCCCCCCAAAAAACACACTGACTGTTTTTTTTACCTTTGCATAAACCCTCAGACTTCCTGCCTGTCTGTAATTTGTTAATCAAATCACCTGATGAGACTTCTGCAGTCTGGTTGTGATAAAGAAGGAAAGAAGAAGAGGCAGGAGGTTGGGTGGTGGGGGGTTGGGGGTTCTAATAATAGATCACTAGACTTGTGGCCGGCAGATGACAGGAAGAGAGGCCTGTCATGAGGAATGCCTTTGTTATTTTCCATCCAGGGAGGAAATGAATTTCTTGTGATTCTTCAGAAACGTTGCCCGCGGGTGCAGGCGTCGCCGCTTCCATGCTCTGGGAAAGAGAGAGAGAGAGAGAGAGAGAGAGAGAGAGAGAGGGAGAGTCCGTGATGATGTGATGATGAGATGATGAGTGCTTTTCTTTAAAAAGAGGGTTGGATGGGGACGGGCTCTCTTTTAAAGGGTTCTGGAGATGGAGGAAGGCCCGTCCCCGTCTGTTCGCGAAGTCCAAGAACGTATTGTGTCGTCATTTGATGTTCCCTCATTGGAGGGTGATGAAGAACTCCCATCGGCTTGCTTTGAATGCATCCCTCGATGCGACAACTTCCACCGTGGAATCGGTCTTTGATGCGCACGGCCAACGCTAGAAGGATTTTCAGTGTAGTTAACGGTTTACTCAAGCTCAAATGGGCCGAAATGACCCTTTTAATGCCTGCGATGTGAAATTTTTGATGAACTCGCAGCCTTTAAAAACAGTCACTCCACTCCATTTGTCCTTTCTAGTAAACCATTGTTCCTTGATGCACTCTGCTTTCATCGGTGTTGAGATCTCTCAGTTGCAAATGGAGCAGGGTGGGGCTGCTCACACCGGAATTACAAAGTCGATTACCATGATAATAAAATGTGTCCACTCGGTAAAGAGACCATGTGGTCTATGAAAGGACGGCCAGTTCCGCCAGCTCTTATTGGTGTAGTCTGGTTTGGCTGCAGTTCCCCTTGTTCTTGGAACCGGTATCAAATGGCACATGAACACTATAATCGGAGCAATTTTCCAAACATCTTCAACTTCCACCGCACAGAAACGGATCCAGGAGTGCGGCAACAAAACCGGGCCTTATGTCAACTTCTGATTCCAAAACGTTAATGATCTAGATCAAAAGGAGCTTCAGAGACGAGTCGCTTTTGTGTTTCCCGAGTCCTTTTCAAACGTTGCCTTTGAAGGTTGAATACATGCCCAGAAAATGGTTTGATTAAACAGGTATGTGGGATGGTTAAACATATTGAAGACACTAATTACTACTGAACGCTCTGTGGTGTGGGGCGCTGGATGACGATGTGGAGGAAAGGCCGCTGGGCTCAGGCAGAAAGTGTTTCCTTTTTTTTTGTTTTTTAAAAATCTAAGCAGATCCAACAAACACAATCTAGATTATTTCATAAGAAATTAATGTCATCTGCCTTATTTTCATCAGGGATGGGGAGTCTTTTCTCCCCTGCAGCCACTGTCAGGGAGAACCACATCCAGTTTAAAGCTTATTTTACTTTGAATTAATGCATTTTTATGGCTTTCAGCATTTAAAATATGAAGCAGATTTAATCTGATGTTATGTTTTAGATGAGTCCAAGTGATAAAACTGCTTCTAGCTATTACAATAGGCTGAATCCATGTGGAATCGCCTGCTTGTAAACCTGCATTCTTTTTACTGACCAACGAGGTGAGGGGAGTCTCTGGCTTAAATAGAAGTGCAGTTATATTGTGCTCTAAGGGGGAAAAAAAGACCCTAAGATTTCCTTGCCCTGTGATCTCAGTCATCCCCTTTTAACTGAGTTTATGGTCTCAATAACTAATTTTAAATCTTTGGCCTCAGTCGTACAGGCATAGAGATCGGTCTGCAGCGTCCTGGCAACCTGAAATTGGTAGGGAAACATGTGGCTGCTGGAGGTTTCCAGGTGAACTCGGTTGAAAAGAGGCTGCTGCACCAAAAGCCTCCTTGTCATTTCTCTGGTCTCCCTGGTTGCCCATAGTTCACATGGGTTTGTCTGCAAACAATCGCTAGCTAACAACCGAGTTCTTTTGCTAGCGCTTATTAAGTTGTGTGATGAGTGTTTGTGCGTGATGTTATTTCTCTGTCTCCTCAGATGTGGACCCAACTCTGCCAACAACAGCTCAAACTTCTGCACTGACATCCTGAAATATGCACGAAAGCTTTCGTGATACCGCTTCAACTCCTGGATCAAACCATGAAATTCTCCCTGCTGCTTCCTTCTCGTGAGAACCGGATAAACCTGGAATCTTTTCTTGTTAGGAAAAATCAGGACCAGCTCATCAGTGCTTAATATCGACTCCATTATCTTCACAGTGCGCTTTTTAAGGACAAAGTGTTTGTTGTGTGTATACGTTACACCACAAGATTGTGCCTGAAAACTTTGGAATTTTGTGTTAGTTTTTTTGGCCTTAATAGTTACAAATGTCATCTGTTGCTGCGAGTACATACATGTACATTTATAGTTCACATATAGCTAGGGCAGGATTAGGTGACTCCTTCAGTTATGCTGCAATAGGCAAACACAGTGCATCATGGGCAACACCCATGATGCACTGAGTGTTGCTTCTTTAATCACCTTCTTCACTCTTTCTGACTTTTCACCTCTCTGCATGCAATAATTACCTATTATTAATCTCTGGCTCTTTTTCACAGTGTATCTTCGTCCCATCTTCGTCCCCTCAACCCCAACTGCTCACAGCAGATGGCCGCCCCTCCCTGAGCCTGCTTCTGCTGGAGGTTTCTTCCTGTTTAAAGGGAGTTTTTACTTCCCACTGTCTCTAATTGCTTTCTCAAAGGGGGTCATCTGATTTTTGGGGTTTTCGCTGTATTATGTTAGGGTATTTACATTAAAATATGAAGCACCTTAAGACAACTTTTGTTGTTATTTGATGCTAAAGAAATAAAATTGAATTGAATTCAAAGGTAAAAGTAACAGTCAAGATTGTGTGCAACAGTTATTTTGTTGGATATAGCCGCAATCATATGGAAACATAAGTGAATGCAGAAAACTGCTTGAAAATACTTGAGTTTGACTTACACTAATGCACTAAACCTTTGACCTTTCTTGCCCTGCTTGTGCACTAACAGTGATTAGTGCTCTTCCATGAGGTGCTTACAGTCTGTCTTGACCTGCCAGCTGAGCTCTGCATGAATAATTGCATTAAGAGAGTGCACATGAATCCACCGATGTGTAATTATTCATAGTTTGGAGCCATTTTGATTTAAATAAATCATAGGTGAGTCCCTTCTCTGACTCCCGTTGGCGTTTGACTTTGGTTTAGGTCCCTCTTCGCACGATTCCTCTGCTGTGATGTGGACCGAGAACACTTTTGACACATTTCTCGAAACACACTTCTAATTTGTCCCCCAGGCGCTGGTTATGACGCGAGCTGACACTAAGGTCTGACAACATGACTTCTTTCCTCCTCTGGCCAAAGCTGCCGCAAAGCTGCAGCCTCGCCCGCCTCCAGACCGGAGAATCGGGGTGTCTTACGATTGAGTTGTTCCCCTCCCTCCCCTTTTGGGACATCGGTTCAAATTAACGCCAGCGCCATCTGACTCTCAAGGCATCGCCGCTGACAGCTGGAGCGCTCACACACACCAGGTGCTTCTGTCTGCGCCGAGGTGCCTATGACACCTACCTGTTTTTTAGCCCTCGACCTGTCAAGGGAGCCAGATTTAATTAACGTAATGATCAAAGGAGGAAAAGCAAGTTTAGCCCTGAGGTAGCAATCCCAGTGAGCCGCGTGCTCGTTTGCTAATTATTTAGCATTAAGGTAGACGGCGCTTATGCATACATGACTACTTCAAAGATTTGATTGGGTTTGGTTCGTTGCAACAGCAAAGCGCCCGGAGCGGCCGGTGGTGACATCAAAACATCAGTGTGGATAAATCTGCTGGTGTAAAGCATCCCAGCCACCAGGTAACCTTTCTTTATCCTCTCTGACAGCGCCTGTTCACAACAAACATCAGCTGTGTGAATGTAAATGAAGGGACGCGGGGGCAAGTTCAGGATGCGATGACGAGGGAGATGAAAGTTTTATTTTAGGGCGCCGAGAGGACAGGCTGAGCACCCTGACCGCGGTTTAAGGTGACCACGAGGGACAGCATGCCTCTGCCAAGCCTGTCAGCTGAGCCCCTCTGAGGGAAGGATGAAAAATAAAAAAAAGTGCATTAAAAAGAAATACATAAATTAAGAGTTTAAACCATGCGGTTTTAGGCAACATGCATAATCATAGATCCTTTACGTAGTGTTTTCATGCTGACTGCTTTGAGATGCCTTGGTTATTCTCCAGCATGCAACACAAGTAATCCAAATAAGGCAAATGAACAGTCATACAGCCCTCCACCTATGTCAGCAACAGTCTCTGTGTTATCTACACGCAAAAACACTGAATAAACGAAGGTCGTCTTATTAAAAAAGCTCCATTCGGACTAACTTTTGTCCACTTCCTCCAAAGATCACTACAGGCATGTGTGCATGGACTTGTTTTCATTTTACATAAAAAAGTTGTGTTTAGATACTTGTGGTCAAGCAAATGTGAATTTTACCCAAGAAGCCTAAACTTCTTAAGATCCTTTGTGTTTTACACAAAGATTTTTGTATAGAGCTGTGTAGAGGAGAGACAATGGATATACTGGAAAAGAGGAAGATCACAGAGGAGATTCATGGGTGTAGTGAAGATGGACGTGCAGAGAGCTGGTGTGACAGAGGAGGACGGTAACAAAAGGGTAAGAAAGAGGCAGATGATGTGCTGTGGCAACCCCTAAAAGGTAGTAAATGAAAGAAGAAGGAAGAGGAAAAAGAAAGGTGTCAGACTCAACATCTGGGGCCTTAAACAGCCCATTTGATAGTAATTGGGTTGATCTGCACAATGAGTTCTATTAACACCTTTCCAAAGTGTAGACTTGTAGTTACACATATGTACTGTCTGATTATATATCGATGAACACTCATTTGTACGTTACTAAATGATATTTAGGTGGCAGTCAATCAATCAAAGTTAAATATAAAGCAGCACATTCAGCCAGGATTTTGGAAAGACTATACCCATACAAACCCTAATTCTTTAAAAAAAAAAAACAGTCAGAGTATAAGTTCTCCTTAAATTACTTCCTTCATTTAATAAATGACCTATTTATAAAGAAGAGATGATGAACAGCCTGAGAGTCTAACATATGTCAGCATTTCCACATTCATAAAATCTAATCTCGTAAAACGTAGAGCACAATTTACAGGTCACAGCGGAAAAACAAAACACGTTCATGTCTGTGCTGACAGCCATAATGCTTTAACGGCTCTACGGCATCTAGAGATAATGTTACATTTCCACAACTGGAATAACTAATGACTAGAGGACAAACTGGAGTCTTTGGTGGAAAACCATCATTTTGATTGCTTAAAAGGGTATTTAAGGTTTCTGCAGGTCCACTTGGGCACGAGTGAAGCAAATTTAATCTGCATAACCACGTGGACTCGCCTGCAGGGACCTTTTAACAATGCACCAACTATGCATGCACACCAATGCGGGACAAAGAAGTTTTCACTACTTGGTTGTGGTGCCTCCAGCTGTCCAAGTCCAAGCCTAACCCCTAGGCCTTAACGTTGATGTGGCAATCTGAGGTTTGGCAAAAAGCCTATTGGTCACATTAAACTACAACAGAAACTGCTCAGCTGTTCTGTTAGTTAATTCTACCCTTTAAAAGACATTTTACTACAAAAGAACTGAAATATTTAGCAAAGCATTTATAAATCTTAATGTTACCTATATGGGAAAAACCGAACTAACAGTTATTGTTGGACACGCTGACATCGGTGTCCCTATTGACTCTATTACACTCTCTGACTCTATTGTTTAAAGTAGCTAACAGCCTCCAAATTGTTGTTGCTTCTTTGCTTTAAAACAAAACTGAGTTCTACTTAAAGAAACATCGACTGAGTGGTTGTCAAAATTTTACATCCAGTTTTCTTGGTTTCTCATCCCACTATATCCATCTTTCATACAACCAAAGTTCAGACTTGGTGGAAATGGTGACAAAAGTCAAATTCTGGACTTTTCTACAAGATAATGGGGTTTGAGTGCTATGTGGCAGTGAAATATCTAGACTTTAGGTGGTACTGGGTTCCCAGAACTGCTTGGTTAGGTTTAGGAAAATATAATGACACCCTTTCACGTGTCAGAATGAGTAAGACATAGGACAATTTGTGTGAATAAAATTCATTAATTTACATTTGGCTTAAAGAATGTCGTCTTTGGTTTCCCCTTTGTTTTCCCTTCACTCTTTAAAGATGTGTGGTTTGATCAGACAGAAACTTTGCTCTAAATCAAGCAGAATGGGTATTAGAAGAGTCCCCGAGTGCCAGCAACCACCGTTATTGTTCCTGCCAGCAGAAACAGTTTCTTTCCAAGGCTGTTTCAATGAAAAATTCAACAATTCTCCCTCTAATTTTGGACAATATCAGCCCAAATTTGCATATAACAAATTGTTGTCTGTTTCACTCAAGCGCCAGATATGCACTACTTCAGCTAACCCAGAAGTTGCAAGTAGATTTAGTTTGGATGTGTTTTATTTAATGCGGTGAATTTAACAATCAGCATCCTCAAAAAAAAAGATCTCTTTGTATTTGTTTTTCTCCTTCCAGCATTTTACCATGTTGTTAGTAGAAGTTGCACTCAAATTACAATTACTTATGTTAACTTGCTTCCTCTTATTTGGTGGTCAGGCTTCTGCTTTGCCTCAGGAGGATCTAGTCAAAGATTATCGGGAAAAAACCCTTTTTTGCCTGCAAGACATCCCCAGCTCGCATTCATCTTTCATTTGTGAGGATTGGGGTTTCTAAATCTGACCATGTGCCTGCCTCTGAATCTTCATCTTAAGCCCACAGACACGAGGCTTTTATTTTATCTGTTTTCGTGGACAGTGGAGGTAATAAGGGCGATCTAGACGAAAGGATTTGGCCGCACATTTAAGACATTTCAAGGATTCGTGCATGACCAATGTCCATTTCAGACATATCTGGCTGAACTGAAGGGCCGGTCTGTGTGAAGAGCCGTGTAATTATGAGTTAAATGAATTCGGAGTTCTGCAGAGGTTGTTGTCTCGTTGGATGAGTAAAAGCAGGCCTTCAGCCGTCAGTGTAGCCGGGTCTTTCCCTCCGGTGTACGACATGAATAGACAAGAAAAGAACAGCCCTCCGAGTGACACACAGGGCTCTCATTGAATCATGTGAACTAAGACAGGGGGAATTTCTGATAGCCCCCATTTCTGTTCGCAGACGTTGAGACAAAAGACCTCACTGTCTGCTGCCGTGGAGCTGCGACTTACCTCCAGGCACTGCCAAATAATAAAAAAAAAGAGAAAGAAAGAAAGAAAGGGAAAGAAACGACCTCTTGGTTTAGGGGACCTATGCAGTTGCCCATTGTTCCACTTAAAATGAAAATCCCAGCTCCTCCGTTGGGGCCCCCAGTAACCTGTTCGCAAGCAGCTGGTGACCACCTGTGGAGCAAGTCAAATTAGGGAAGGATTCCTACTGTTTCTGTTTATTGTCTGCAGGTTTTTGTGTGCGGTATTGTGCTTTGGTCCTCCGTGGCAGTGGAGGTGGGTCGGCCGGCGGGACAGCCAGCGTCTCCCCGGAGGCTTTTGTTTTGTTCCTTAAATCGTCAGGTTTTCCTCCTTTTTCATGTGCTGGGCTGCTGATTGTGAGGGAAAAAATCAGGCAAATAATCGACCTTGACTTCAGATGTTTTTCTTTTGTTCCTGGTTCTTGATCTTCTAATTCAAGTTCGACAAAAAGGTGTCAGAACCTTATATCTCTTGTGTGACTATGTTTAAGTTTTTCCCTCTCTAAAAAAAAAAGAAAAGAAAAAAAGATGGAGATGAGCTCTGACCTCTGTCGATTTTCCCCTGACATTATCCAATTTGCCCTTTATGAGCTCCCATAGCCCGGGAGCCTAAAATTCCTTTTTCATCTGAACAAGAGATGCTCTTGTTTGTCGCTGGAACCATTCGGCACAGAGATAGAAAACAGATATTAATCATCATTTGGACACACCGAGGGGGGAAAAGAAAAAAAAATCCTCATGGGTCACAGCAAAATGATTCAGAATTGCAAAACTGCAAAACACGGTGGCTCTTTGTGTCCACTTCCCGTTCCCAGGAATGTGGCTCGTCTTATGACTCGAGGTGGGGTTGGGGAGGTGAATGACATCACCGGTTGTGTTCACATTTGAATTCTGACACAGTGGCACCTTGTGTTTCTATTCACCCCCCCAACACCATCGCCCCCTGTCTCTGAAGCCTGGATTGTGCTCGGCTCTGCCTTTTCTTTCCCCCTCAAAGAATACCTCCTTTTCTCTTCCTCCTCTTAAGCAGCTGCCTGCGTATGAAGTGGAGAAAATGACACTCCATCTCATGATGAATGGTACTTGACCCCTGGAACCTGTTCCTGTGGGGCTCACACAGGCACGGCATTTACATAAAGCCAGGAGATCTCACGCGTTCGCCTGTTTACATCCGAGAAAAACAAGGGCGCGGGTGCTCGTCGCCGCGAAGGTGCCGCAAATGAAGATTAAATATTTGTTAATCAACCTCAGCTGTAAATTGGACAACCTTTACTGATGCCTTTTCTCCCTCTTAGCTCTCGCTTCCCGGTTTGACACACATCCGCACTGGTAGGGTTGCCTCACTGAGAGCCCTTTTGTTACATGATTAATTACTCTGAGCAACAGTTATGGCGGGATTAACAATTAGCTAGACCTGTCAAACAGTCAGTCTAAGATGGCAGACTAATTGAGCGGCTGGTTGGCCATTGTGTCCCAGTATAAGGCCAAGGAAGTGGGGATGGTTCACAAGCCTTTCATCTCTTTTACAGGCCTAATACCATGGCAGAAAAGGGCCCGCTATCAGGGACGGCGAGCTGGGGTAATTTTTCATGAATATTCATACGTCTCCTCTATCCGCAGTGAACTTTACAAAGTTACCTTCATGGTGCATGTTCTGAAAGTCTGCAGCTCTCAGCTGAATCACTGTAAAAAGCTGTGCACACTGCAAAAAAAACTGTGCATCCTTAAAACTGGAAGCCGTCCTTCTGGCCTTTTCTGGAAACCCTCATTTCTAGAAAATACCTGGAGCATTAATAGCAGATTGAAAAGATTTTGCTTAATTAAAGAGATGTCAAATGAAAATTAACAAAAACAAAACCATCCCAGAGTTAATGATGAGAACATATCTGGAAAGACAAAGACAAAGGAAAAGGAAAAAAAGAAAAGAAAAGCTCACCCCAGTCCAACCCCAGCCCAACAAAGACAAAACAACCCAAAACTTTCTAGCGAGCCAACATTTTGATGGGGGGAAAAAAAGAGAAACCTGCGAGGCCACACAACTGAAGTAGCTTCCTCAAAGAGTTTTTATCCCCGGTGTCCATGGGAAGAACCCCAGCAGAACAGCTGCAACGGCGAGCCATGGCTCCTCATGAAAGGTTTCGCCTGGAGGCGGGGAGGCGAACGACTTGATCGTGAAGAAAGTCAATTGTTCCCCCGCTGAAAGGCAAAAAGCCCAGGAGGAGCTGCACCATGGTGTGTGGGACATATCAAAATATTTGACAGACTTCAGCATTATGAAAAACCTTCGCTCGCTTTTTTTTTCTTTTAAGGAGGGGGCATGTTTTGTTTTTACACCCACCACCGACCTGTCACACTCCCGTCAGGCCCCCTGACTGCCCCGTGTCATTGTTTGGGCCTTGAGAGTTCAAAGCGGGCCTTTTCGGAGCCGCTCAGTGTGCGCTGACACCATGTAATGAAATTAGCAGTTGTTACTAAACAGGTTTCAATCACAGAGTCTGAGCCAAGACCTATTGCCCACTGTTCATGAATCACCTCTTTCACTGACTTATGGCAAACAGTCTGGGACATTGTTACTCCTTTCATGGACCCATCATTCAGCCAGGTAGTCCCACCGAGAATAAGAAACAGTTTTCAAAGGGAGACCTGGCTCAGAGTGCAACGACTGCAACAAACAATGCAAGTCTCACAAGTTAAATAACGTAATTAAAGGGTCAGATCACCACTAATACAAAAGCGTTTTCTCACCTACCCTTAATAATAAACATACATTCAGACACAACTGCTTTTATATGGTAAACTTTAAAGAAAATTGTACTTTATGAAGTAAGAAACAGTTTACAAATGAACAAAAGACTCTGAATTGCTTTAAACAACTGGTTATCTTGGGGTACTAGAAGTAAAGGGGGTATTTGGGCAGATATTAAAAGCCAAACAAATATACAATACATCTGATCATAAATGGAAAAATATGATAAATTCAATGTATAAACAGTAGAAAAACAATAAACAGTTCAGTTAGCTGAAGTTTAACTAAAAATTCCCTTTAACTGTGGCTAGCAATTTGTTTGACTATAAGCATGAATTTAAAGCAATGAAATTGTCAACTGAAAATATGAACTAAACATTTAAATATGCTTGGTAAAAATTATTAATAAAACTTTGAGATATTTTACTGGATGCTTTTTTCTCAAAATATTTAGTAGTATTAATTGTTATTAACAAATTTAAATTCAGTTATAGGACATTATTGGCTAAAAGTATGGAAATAAAGGAAATATTGCCATAATAATCTGTTTAATAATTTGAATTGTCGGCTGATGCCATTGCTAAACTGCTTAAATTATTAGATAGGAAAAAACTATTAACACAGCTAAAATTTTGAGTAATATGTTTAGCAACTTCATTTACTAAAACTATAGCTCACAGTTCATACTGTTAGCTATAAGAAAGGATTAAAAAATAAATAAATAAATAAATAGCTATACACACTGGATGAACATTGTAAATTACATAGCTAAAATTATTTCTCTGAAAGCAAGGCTAACACTTTAAACTGTTGGATTAACAGTTAAAAGTACAGTTATTAGCTTAAAGTATGGCTAGTTGATCTGATAGCCATATATTAAGTGAGTTAATAACATGACAAATGTTAAAACTTTAGCTAACAGTTGAAAATGCTAGCCATATTTCTGATTAACAACTGGGATAGCTAGCTTAATGAATGGACAGGTTGTTAAAATGTTAGCTAATAATAAAAAACAAACTCGTTAAACTGTCTACGAAACTAATGAGCAGCTGTTAAATGTAATAAAAGCTACAGAAGCATATGAATGGTTGTCATAGTAAGCTAAAGGGTAAACCAAGTACATTTAGTTCATTTTTTATTTTTTGCATTACCTCATAAAAGTTATTGATTTGAAGCACAATTTTAAACAGCAATAACAACAGAGAAGGCTACAATTTCTTAGGAAAAGCCTCATAAACCATTTGGAAAAACCGCTATCCAATCACTTAGTCACCCAGTCAGCAATTGTATTCTGTTAGATATGGTGAACATTTCTTTACTGCTGAGAAACCCTGAACGACACCTTGTGAATCTAAAAAGCAAATAACAAAGATTTCAATGATCTAAGTTCAGTTTAACACTGATCCAAGCACAAGGAACTATTGGATGTGAAGAAGGCCGTGGTGCAGTAAAACACTTCAATATTTCCCATAATCAAAGAGGACGTTAATACGCTTGTGCAAGCAAAAAGGACAGATCTGGCTTTTATTAGATTTTTTTTTTAAGGTGTTTAAGTGTCTCTATCTTTCAACTGTACTCAGTTTACTCTAATTCATCAATGCTTTGGGACGTAAACTAGGCATGACTGATAAATAGTTCGGTATTACTGATGGAGGCATTTGGGAAGTTGTGAGCAATCATATCAAGTTGTATTTAATTATAGTCTAGCACAAGGTTCCACAACTTATTCAAAAAGCTTTTTTTTATGGGTTTCTTAATTTGAGGATGACTTTAGCAGCCCAACAATCGGGTGAAATAAATGGCCCGCACATTTGGGAGTATGGCGCTGGATGCTTTATTGGGGTATCGATTGCCAGATGGCACTGGAGGTGAGTACATTACCAATGTAAACCATTTTACAGACTTGTTGCAGAGTCTTAACAAATCATGCTGGACTTTCACTATTTTTGCAAGCCATGACATAGGAACTTATCTTCCTCACGAGAGAAAAAGGAAAACTTTTACTAAATTAATCACTTTTTAAATCCTATTTAGTGTCAAAATAAATGTTACTATGTGGATTTAAACACGCTATATGTCGATTTTTTATTTTTTTTTACCTGCTTATTCGAGCAGCAGGAAGGCGGATTTATCCTTTAATGCACAACACATGTACGACTGCTGCTGCATTAACAATGGCCTCGGCAGCACGCTGCTGCTTATCATGTGTGTGGAGGGAGAGGGAGCCTGTGATGCATGTGTTTACATGTGTGTATTCATGCGTCTGCATGATGCATGTGTTTATTTACGCCTCTGTATGTGTGTGTGTGTGTTTTGTGCTTCACGTGTGTGTGTTCTCGCCTCCAGGCCTGTCTCCTGAGCCCTCCTCCTCCTCCTCTTCATCTCCCTCACACACACACAAACACATACCTAAAACTGATGGCTTTGAATCACTGGCAACCCTGCTGCTAATTTATTTGCGCTGAGCATTATGGGAATTAATGTACCTGACATTCAATGACAACAGCCGGCGCTTTGTGGCCCTTTTTACATTTCAACACATTCCTGCCGCTGCCTATTGAAAAATGTCCATCTTCCCACCTAGCTGAAAAGAAAACACACACACATGCACACTCACACACGGCAGGCTCTGAACCTCTAGGTGCAGGAGGCTGTTAGCGGTGGCTGATGATAGTAGCAAAACATTAACATAATAATTAGTGTCTTGTAATTGTTTCATTAAAACCAGTTGTTCCATTTCTCCTCTTGTTCTCCCAGAAGACGCAAGACAGAGTTTGGACGTCAGCCAAAGGGAGGGTCGGTCCACGTTTGTACCCGCTCAAGATGTTTGCCTGCTCACCGGGAAACTGGGGAAGCTGTCAGCGGCGGCAGCGGGCTGGCGGCAGGCGCGGCCGCTCTGGCCATATGTGGCGGCAAAACAAACACGGGGGGAGGGGGAGCGCGGGCGGGCGGGTGGCGGGCATCTAATGGCAACAAATTCACGATAACGTGAGAAACTGCACAGATTTGTAACTTCGACTTGACTCGACATGTTTGTTTGAGGTTTCTTGAGATGTCGCTTGTCAACAATAAGAACACGGGTAGCGTGGAGGTGCTCAGTAATGAACTGAAACCTGTGCGTTGTGTCAGCTGCTGTTAAAGGTCACAAGGAATAATCGTATTGAAAGCTGGCAGTTCATTTAGTGCTGCAAATGCATACACAAGCACTCATGCATATACAGTGGCTGCCTGACTGTGAAGTGCATTCATTCTCTCTCTCACACACACACACACACACACACACACACACACACACACACACACACACACACACACATGTTCAGATCTGAGCTGGCACTGATTAGCATTTTAAAGAGGAATTCCACTCGTTTACCGTTTAGTACCTGCCAGTCGGCATTTGTGAGTGCGATCGCCTCTTCCTAAAGCCACTGACGGAGGTAGTGAAACCTGTGATGCCATTAACATTTAAATTATAAAGCTGCTCCATGGTGTGGTTGTGTGTGTGTGACAAAGTGATTCTGTAGACAGACAAAAGCTGATGGAGTTGTATTTTACATGTATGAATATATAAAAACCTGTGCCTTTGGTCACACTTTACGCTCCTCTCAGGTTAGTCTTAATGCAGAAAGTTGAGATCAGTAGCTGTCAATCAGTAATTCCCAGTTTGCGCTGCAAGTAGCGACCCCGTAGGGTTTTTCTGCAGTGACTGGGGGGAAACCTAAGCACAGATATTATTCTAAATAAAAAAGACTATTCTCTAAACTGATAGCTGGCAGTTGAAATCTATAAACATGATAAATCAAATTGTTAACATAATGGTTAACATATCCGAACCACCTCAGCTTTGCCTCTCTAGCTTTGTCTCCAAAGAACTCAACGTGATTGGTGGTAATGATAATAATAAAAAAATAGTAATGGCACTTTCTAGAATAATTTTTGTGGATAGACTAAAAACAAACATCACTAATAAGAATTTATATAAAAAAATGCTTGCTAATTAAAAGTAAAGTATATACAGTGTAACAAATAAAACTAAAACTATAATAAATAAATAAATAAAACTATTAAAAATAAAAGCGATTATAAAAATAAATACATAGATTTTCAGAATTACAAAAAATAAATTTCTAAAAAGTCACCTATGGTTAAAATAGTTAAAGTAAAATCAGAAAGCAATTAGCTTAATGTATAGATAGTAGT